>CM036940.2:53532552-53818200 GCA_020352615.2 Yoshiicerus persimilis
TTACGGAATAAGACAGTAGTCTTTTTGGAGTTCGCCATGCTCGTCCTTCTTCTTCAGATATTGTCAAAGAACTAATTTTGTAAGCCGACAATTCTTCTTCCGACAATTGTTATCTTCTTCAATTATAATACTTACCATTTGCCTAATAGCTCTGCTGAGATAACAGTGACATACCTAGGTATGTACCCTTAGAGGTAGGTGAAATAAATGCACATAGCGACGCTGCTAATCTGAATGCATATATTTGGGTAGGGGCTCTTATTTCGAACGGGGCTCTTATTGTTCGAAGAGCCGTTTAAGGCAGGTTTGACCGTAATAAGGGCCCCATGGGGCCCTTATTTCGGAAGGGGCCCTTAATTCGGAATATACGGTAATTACTTTTCTTAGTTTCAATTTTAATTTTACTCACTAAAATTGGCTTTAATGATGTACGTATTTGCTGAAATTCCTAGGAAGAAACTGATAACGATCGAGAAATTGAGTATTGCTTAAGACAATGTGGTGTTGAATCTTGGAAGTTTCAAGACGAATGTATGAAATCATTACAAACAAATCCAGTTCCATGTACTGCAGTTGGTAAAAGGAATAATCAATTTGAAGATTTCTTATGTGAGGCTATTATACCTGCTAAAAAGGGAGTTGCCCAGTGTCTTTCGAAATCTGTTGGTTTTGACATTCGGATGATGTACTTCCAAGGGTTTGATGGTCGTATTTGTAAGATATATTATTATAATATTAATTACATTCGAAATCCAACGTTCCCAAGTAGGCATTGCAAATCCAAATTCGGTGATCAATTTCTAGATGTAGAAATGGACGATGTGGAACCTCCACTTCAGGCTATATTACAAGTCAGAAGTTTGAACCAAACTAGCTATTATTATACAAAAGCAGTTTTTCATTTTCGATGTGAAGCCCATTCATTCTTTTTCGAAGACGGAATTCAGTGGTTTTTTAAATATACAAATGGAAGTGTTCTCCAACCTCCTGGTAATACATTTATACAAACAAACTTGTTAATATTGATAAAATTGTAGAAGTAAATGTGTATTACTTTAAAGAATGTACAAGGTGCGCTGAAATTGAGCCACAAGATAGTTCTAATCCGGAAAGCAATGCTATCTTTTGTTTCGAAGATTTGCATGTTGTTGAAATCATTTGTTCTGCTCCTTTACTTAATTCTGATACATGGAAAAATTCTTCAATAACCATTCAAGTCTTTGGTATGCTCTCTATAAATTGTAATCATACCATTTACTTTTTTGACGTATTTCGTATTTTTACCATTTTTTTAATTGGAAATAATTAAAATGCGCTTGTGATGTTTTCTTCTAATTACAGAAACCTCAGTTCCTGTTTTTGAGTCAACGGAAACTGTCGTATTTTTATTGGAGGACCTTGAATACCAAAGCATTACCTGTCAAGCAGGGGGTATTCCCATGCCATATATTACATGGGAAAAAGATGGACAAGTAATTCCTTTCTGTATTAAGGACAATAGTTTTCGGAATTAAAAGAATTCAATTTAGAAAATTTCTGAATACTGATTGGCCTTTAGGAAATTCAAGAAAATGACACCCTTGTAATTTTGGATGGAAATATTTTGATCTTTCCTAACTACAATGAAACTTTTTTAGGACAGTACACTTGTCGGGCAAAAAATGTGGCCGGAAATACAACTAAAGTTTTCAGTGTTAAAAGTAAAATAATACATTTACAAACCCTAAATGCATGAATACTTTTATTAGTTTTGATTTACATTATTAATTTCTTTGCTCCAGAACACAAAATAAATGATGACAATGGCTATAGTAATGAAGCTAAATATTTGTATTACGTATTGGGATCCATAATATTGGTCTTCGTCATCACAGCCATTTTTTTCATTCGCTATATAAAGAGGAATAAGGTAAGAATTTAGAAATGGCATTACTGGCAAGTTGGCAAAACTAAAAATGATGTAATGATTCATTATAACTTATGTATAGGAATGGAATTACAAAGAAATGAAAGAAGTACTTCAATTGATTGAAGGCTTCCCTGTAAACAATGGCCAACAAAATGAGAAAGTTGATCCATTAAAACTACCATTTAACCGAAGCTACGAAATGGAAAGAAAATCGTTTACAGTCGGTATTAAAATGTTAATTTTAAATTCTTTCGACTATAATTTAAGAATTCTGTACAATATACTATTTATAATTTGTTTCCTATATTTAGATCACAATGTAATATTGGGTAGAGGAAATTTTGGTGTGGTTTACAAAGGTAAAATTGAGAAGGTTGAAGGTCCCGTCGCATTCAAAACACTAGATCTTGACAGTACTTTACAGCACTTGAAATCCTTGGCATCTGAGTTGAAAATCCTTATGTACATTGGTCAACATGAACATTTGGTAACTCTTCTTGGAGTCTACAAGCGAGAAATAGAAAAGGGTAAGTTATTCATTTTGAGAAAAATATTAAATATATGCATCTGTAGTAAATAAGCATTCAATTTTATTTTTATTCTTTAGGAATTCTTTACGTAGCTGTTGAATTTTGCGGCCTTGGGTCTCTTGACTCCTATTTACAAACATACAAGCATCTGTTTCTCAAATGCCCATTTATTAAATTTATAGCTGCTAGAAACTCGAGGTGAGAAATTATATATTCGAAATAGCATTTAAGTTTTTATTATTTAATTTAAAACATTTAAAAAACATTTTTTGCTTTATATAATATAGAGGCAGCAATGAAAACTGTCAATTGGAAATTAACAATTCGCAGCCATTTTCATTGCAGTCCTTACATAGTCTATTGAAATGGTGTCGCCAAATCGCAAGCGGTATGGAGTATCTAGGATCAAAACATGTGAGATTGTTGAAATGTCTTTAGCGATTTTATCATTTCTTGAGTTTGGTATTTAAAAGCTAACTCTTCCTAACTAACTAATTATAAAAGGTAGTTCACGCGGACTTGGCCACTCGGAATGTATTGCTGACAGCAGAAGGAAATGTAAAAGTAACAGATTTTGGATTGAGCAGACGAATGTACAATTACACGGAGTACATCAAAAAGGGAGACGAACCTCTGCCTTGGAAGTGGATGGCCCCAGAAAGTCTCCTCAGAAACACATTTTCAATACAATCTGATGTTTGGGCGTATGGAATAACAATATGGGAAATTTTCTGCTTTGGGGAGTGTCCGTATCCCTTAGAATCACATTCTCCACAATTTCTTCAGCAACTGGAAAATGGAATGAGGAACCAAAAACCTAGATGGGCCCCTGACGAATTGTAAGATTTAAAGACATTTTTGCTTTGTTGATTAAATTATTAAACTTAATTAGTATTCAATATTGGAAATCTTCAAATATTTCATAGATACGATTTAATGCTCCATTGTTGGAGGTATGAACCTAACCAACGTCCATCATTTTCAAACATCGGGTCTGCATTGCAAAACTTCAATTACTTCAATAACATCGTAGCACGTATTGAGGTATGTCATAATAAATCGAAAATGATAAGTCAAATAGTTGTCAGTTATGTGAAATATTCTAAGGATCTACTTTTTCAAGCCTAAAATAGATGAAATTAATCCTGTAAGACCCTATAGTGAGCTGTAGCTTTAAAAACTGTAGAATTTACTTAAAGTGGCTAGGCTCACCACTCACTATTTCTGTTACAAGTAGTACAATAATGCAAGATTTTATTTTTCTGTAGATTTCAGGGGAACTGAGACCACGTAATGTAAACAACAAGTCGAAATTCCAAAAGATGCATACAAAGAACGAAGCTGGTTACACAAAGCTCGGCGTTTGTAACTGAAGACAATCGAGACGAATTTAAGTATTGAAATGCATGGGAAATAATGTAAATATCGGAAGCGGTAAAGCAGTAGATCTAAAAATAATTCTCATTCTCAAAAGTTGGTTTACATTGCAAGTTTTGCAAGATGGGTTGATAAAGCCGTAAGCAACTTTTTAATAGACCATATATACTGCGATAGAAATATTCCTGTAGATATGAGATTTTGCAAAATATTATTTGGGAAGTAAATCAAGTAAAGAGTTTTGTCTAGCTATATATGACATTAGCCTTTTTCTATGATCTGTAATTTACGTTCAATTTTATGCGTTGTTAATGCACATTCGCATGATTTCGCTTGTGCATAGCAGCAAATGAAAAAAATTGCCGGTAGTTTTGCAGCTTGTTTTCATACATTAATACAAATAATGTTTCTGTAATCGTAATTAAAGAATGGTAAACATTTATGGTTTTGTATGCTGTTAATTCATTTAATTAGCTTTAGTATAGTGGAAAATTTTGAATTCGTTATAAGTGTTTTACAGAACTCTGTAGAATATCAAACATCCTTACAAGGGAATTCACTGATGCCTTTCTTGAAGCTTAGTTTTTATTTTTTGAAGAAATCCTTGTTCCCTTAATGATTGACGAAAATTTGGATCTCTAATTTTTTCGACAAAACCGCGAATTCCTTCTATATAAAATTGAAACATTTTGGCATGATCGCGTGGACTGAGTTCTCTGGTCATGTTGGGAACTGGAATATTCACTACATCTCTCAAAAGTCTAAGCAGTAATGTTCTAGGAGTCAAAATGTCATTGATCTGTTCAAAACCCTGAAATTAGAAATATATATTGTTACCGTTATTATTATAATTCCCAAAATTTACTCCTTGTAAGTGCATACTCAATAAAACTTATAGTCTAAATGATCTACTTACTTTAAGTTGAGCTTCTAGCAAGACTTTTGAATGGAAATCCAAATTATAAAGATTGGGAATATACCATTCATCGAATATTTTTTGGTAATATTTCTTTGTAGAATTAAGATCTGGTTGTAGAGCGACATTGTATTTGTCATCAATGCCAATAGCGTACCCCAACACAGCCCACAAGTGATTAAATGCATACAAATCTTCATCCTTGGCATCAAATATGTTTAGTCTTTCAGGAAAAAGAACTGGAAATCCAACAAATGCAAATTGTGTCATCGCTTGCTGAAATTGACTGACAGAGTAAAAGGAACCATCCCTCCCGGTGTAAGATTCGGGAACTTTCCGATTCTTTTCCGGAATATTTGAATTTTCCAAATCTTTCTTGAATGCAGTCCACATTCGTTCATCCAAAGGAATTCTCTCATACAATTCATTGTTAACAAGGCTTCGATGTTGAAGATGAAGACGCTCATTTCCAGCCATCATTGCTGCAGTGTGTAAGCCACGCACACGGTTAAGACTCTTCAATGCTTCGTTGTCTTCTGTTCCGTCTTTTAATGTTTGTGAGTACCAAGTGTCAACTTGATTAATTGTTGAAGAATAGCGCTAAAATGTTTGTGTAGCAAAAAAAAACCTTAATTTATCATACTTTTGTAAAATAATCTTAAATAGCCCTATATTCTTTTCAGAATTTATTTATATTACAATTTTTAAATATTTATAATATTTAATTTATGATAATTTACGTTTTATTTAATTTATATACCTTAGCCGCTTTATCGGGAGTATCGGATTGATTGGTGAATAGAAGCACTGCGTTGATATCTGGAAAAGCTAAGACGAACATAAGACCAAAAATGTGACTTCCAGATAACAATGTTACGTGTTCAATCGCCCATTTCTGTCCCTGCCTGGCCAATGTCAAGTTTACCCAGGGTGGTAGCAAATTTTCCTGTCTAAGGGAAGATCCGTTTACCATTCTTCCACTAACCAAATTATCAGTTGCTTCCGAGCATTGAGGAATCTTGTCATTTCTGTAATGTTCATAAATCAATTCATATTCGTTATTACTTTTTCATAGTTCATAGAAGGAATTATTCAAAATAAAAGTATCAGGTTATGAATAAAAGCATGGTATATATGAAAACTACAATTACTTTATGCATTTTCTGTCTTTCTGAAAAAAAGAGACTTACTTGATTTTTTCCTCAGCAGTCGATTGAGTTTCTTCAGATTTTAATTTCGTGCACCATTCTTCAGCAATACAAGGTGACAATAGAGTTGTATAAACTAGTATTGCTAGCCACATCCACCCATGGGACATTGTTTGTAAAAATTCAGATATTGATGGGGGAGAAAGATAAATAATAATTGAAGTTTCACAACTAGTCCACAAATAACCAAATATTCTTTGTGATGAAGTACACCAAACAGCTCCAAGAATTGTGTGAGTATGTTATAACTTTGAATTGACTTTATTCAGTTGAAGGATGTGCGAAATTACGCTTAGCAATTCATGTTTCAGTGAAGGAGAATAAAAAAGTTCATATAACCATCTGGCGATCCAATTATTTCGCAGTTTATCAAATTCAGTCACGGTTTGTATTAAATTTGTTTTTTGCTAAGTACGAAGAATTGCTTAAACTGGATATTGACGTTATTGCAGAAAACATTCATCAAAAGCATTATTACAGGTATTCTATTTCACAGGGATGCCGACCCAGGGCTTTTGGGTTTTTGGGTTTTTGGGTTTTTGAGCAAAAACCCGACCCATATTTTTATCAAAAACCCATGGGTTTTTGGGTTTTTGGGTTTTTGCTAGGCGGGAAAATGAATAACACCGTTATTTTCACAACAAATTACAGTTTATCTTGCAAAATATCAACATATTTGATAATTAATGATAAAAATAATCATTATTTATCATATTGGGACTCAAAAAAGCAGGAATATCAAGTAATATACCTTGAGTATTTCGCTATTTTGGCCGACCAAAAACCCAAAAACCCATAAACCCAAAAACCCAAAAACCCACAAAAACCCATGGGTCGGGGGTTTTTGCTCAAAAACCCATGGGTTTTTGCATCCTTGCTATTTCATCTATTCTATTGCAATAGGGACCTTCACCTTGCTAAAATTTTAGTATGTATAATAGTGTGTGTACAATTGTACACATATCTTCTTATTTATTGAAAGTTGTTTGTTGTCCAGCTAAAACTGATCTTGTCGTCCTTCACCCGTGTTTGCTAATCTTACAGGAAAAAGTTATATAGATTACTGAACAAATCTCAGTATCTTTGGCTGCTACTAACATTACCCAATGCCTACCCTACACAAAGGAAAATAATTCCATTTTCTTAATTTGATCTTTTTATGTAAGATTTGTGCATTGAATAGTTTATTACGAGACCCAAATAAACAACAATGCAAATGGTAAATACATCAGACATCAGAAGTATTCTTACGAAGCAACATTCCCTGAGATGCATGATAATGATACCCATGAAAATCACAGCTTAACGAAAACATTACACCACAGAAAACAACCCAACAGTCAATCCCTCCTCGAAACGCCTGTATTTAACGTACTATTTAGCAATTATTTAACAGTTCTGCAATGTTTGTCCATGTAAAATATATTATAGAGGTTCGGCCAGATATTGTCAGTGACCAGACGCGGTAAGATGCTAAAGTAATTTAATTAAGTACATTTTAACTTGAGAATTTCATTTTTATCATTTTCATAGAAATAATCATGTTACACGTTTTACACACAAAACCTTCTACCTTTTCAGCCCTTTTTCAATGGTAAATGAATTTAAATTATGGTAGATTTTAGCTAATAGTGTCGTAAAGTCGTAATTATGGTAAATATTGATGTACTAATTGTGGGAACAGGTTTGAATTCTTGCTTATGACAGAAATTAAAGCCAACATTATATATAGCCTAAGAATTTTGAGTTGTTAGGATTACAAATAACGTGGCTAAGTTTTATTTATCAGGTACATCACATAATAAAATTTAAATGAATAAATGACATTCAATATGATGTGTAAGTCATTTCAAAGATGAATCGTCTTGTAATGATGGACTCCTTTTACCCTTCCCGAACATCCAGGGACAGCAGATGGGTAAGTACAAGACCTTGACTCGGGATCAAAAGCTGTTCCTGCAGGACAATTTTGAGGGAAAATTCTCCATTGGTCACCATCCTGAACGCAGTTATAAAATTTGGTGCAGTCTCCGTGTGGATCTTCATTGGGCCCACTAGTTTTGCAAATATCATTTGATGGGGGTTCTGGGTGGGGCTGAGATGAGCTTGCTGTTGTTCTCTCCGGTTGTGATTGAGATGGAGCATCTGCAACAGAATTGCAACTCTCTTGTTGGGCTGAAGGCGGAGCCCACTCATTGGGGCAAATGCACGTAGACCAAGCTCTTGGTGGCTCTGTTGGTCGGGGCGATTGACTGTATTCTCCGATTAGTGTTCTGTAAATTGTTCGGATCAAAGGAAACCCTTCTCCATGACATCTTCCATTAAAATCATCCGTTTCTAAAGACCACACCATGCCTCCACCTAATCCCATGTCACGAGCATATTCAGACTGGAAAAACACAAAAACAGAGCTTTTTCATATTTTTAACATTTTATTCCAAAGTAATGAAATTCGAAAGAAATTTATAGTTTTTTACCTAATATTATTCATTTTATTGTTTTCCCAAACAATAGGAAGCAATTTTATAGCGCATATATGTATTGGAAATGATTACAACTACCTATATATTAACGCACCATTACTATGCCTAGGTATACATTAATCGTTATATAACGATAAACATATTGAAAGAAAATAAAGTGCAAACCTTTGCTTTAATGCTTGCTTGGTCGTCATATCCAATCCAGTCTCTTTCACGGTGCGCGTATGGAGCTCTGTAGTAAGGATCGTTGACAACGGTCCATTGTTGGGTTGACATAAGTTCACAAAGCTAATTAAACATTCAGAATAATAATAAAAGCAAAAGGGTTTTCCAAAATTGCAATCATTATATTTATTACTGTATACCATTTGTGTATTAATTTCTAAGTTGCTAAGATTTTAGTCTAATTGCTTCTGATTCATATTTCAAGTAATAATTTTATAATAATTTTATAATTCTAATCCTTTAGTATGTATTATAGTCATCTTTTCACCTCATTGTAACCCCAGAATCCAGCTTCCCTTGTGTAAGGTCCAGCTCGCAATGGAGAGTTTCCAGGAGCGTACAGTCCATTTTCGTTAGCGTTGTCCAAAGTCACACCTCGTCCATATGTACCCATTCCTAAAATAAGTTTCTCCCTGGGTGCGCCTGCGGATATCCAGTAATGTATGCTGGAGTTCTGAAATCAAAGCATAATTAGTATGTCTGGGTACTATAAACATTTTATGAAATAATAATGTTATTCTAATAATTAAAACTATACTTTTTATTTTATGAAAATATAAATGTCAATCTATACTATCCGCCCATGTTTGTAAATTTCCATGCCTATCGTTTTTCGCCGTATATGTATATAAACTAATTTTTGTCATAAAGAAGCAAAACATGCTTGAATTTAGAACTACAAATTTACAAACCGCATTGTAGACTTCAAAATCGCCAGTGTCCAAAGGATTTCTGTAGAGTGGAGCATGGTGGCCAGAGACCTTATCCCAAGCACCGTGGAAATCATAAGCCATAATGTTAATGAAATCCAAATCCCTGTTGTGAATAAATTGTCAGTTATCACTGTTGTTACAAACAATTCTCTTCTTAATTATGAATTCTTTTAAATGATTACCTGGAAATGCTGGGAATGTCGTAAGCATTTTCAATGGTTGGAATTCCAGCAGATACTGCCGCAGTAAGAAGATATCCGTGTTTGTTGAATTCTTGTCTGAGTTCACTAACTAAAATTGCAAAGTTTCTCTGAAAAGAACATTGAAGATGCTTAAATGTGGCAACTAAAATCGAGATTTACAAAGGTATTAAGCAATAGTGAAGTATCAACCTTGTCTTCAGGAACACCTCCACGAGCAGCAGGATATTCCCAATCTAAATCTAAACCATCAAAATCGTATTCCTTAAGGAAAGGAATGACGCTGTCGATGAACTGCTTTCGCCCGGCAGCAGTACTCGCCATCTGTGCACATTTTACATTTTGAATATCAATTTCAATAAAAAGGACTTAACTAAGCTCACCTGCGAATACTTTTCGGATCCTTCATTCCAACCTCCAATTGCCAGTGTAGTTTTCAATGCAGGGTTAAGTTTCTTTAGATAAGTGAACCTTTTAAATTGACCTGTGGAAATCACACATTTTAATTTAACTTTTTATTCACTGTATTACAATGCATAATGCAATGCATTTTGTAAATGCATTGATGGGCAGTACTAAAAAAGCAAAAATGAATTTACCTCATAATTATTAAACCAACCTTTGCCACTTTCTTCGCATTTATCATTCCATGGGTCTAGAGATGTTATCACTCCATTTTTCAAGCCAACAAAGCCAAAAATAAGGTGAGTACAAAGGAATGGATCTATACTCTCCACGTCGAATCTCCCATTTCCAGGTCTGTACACTGCCCAACTGCCGAAGTAGCATACAACTTTTTTCCCTCCTGTAAAAATATTATCATTAAAAAGAATTATGCCCTATCCTTACTATTTTGGGAATTGTAATTAAGTAGAATCACCTGTACGGGGTTTTGATAATACGGATGAAAATCCTGTGCATGCCAACAAGGCAGCAATTACTAGAAACCTCATACCTACTTTTGTAAATAAATATGACTATGAATTTGTTCGGATGAAAATAGAAATATTGTGCACCTTACTGCAGGTGTGATATTGCTTTGACAGTCGCATCTCCTAATACTCTCTGTCTATTTATACAGATCATTTCTATAGTTCTTGGGCTGGCTGCACTTTTAGGATTTGCCGTTTATTGTCAGTATATTCAAATCAGTCACTTAATTTGGTCTAATTGTAGACACGGTTGCCTTTCTCCTGCTGAAGTGCCCAATTATACTCAATAACAAAACTATTACTTTTCCGAGCAGGGTTTTACGAATATTAATGCAATTTTCAGATGCAGTGCATCGAATTATTTATAGACAAATGAAGGACAAACCTTTCTAAATGTTTCTGATTCGCAGTACTAGAGGTGTTTCTCACGTTATGTTCTATTGTTTCACACCTTTTTATTGGGCAGATGTTCAATTAGTGCGATGTGACAATGTAATGTTAAAATTATTATAATTTAAAAAAATCCTGAACTTGAACTTGCTTGTCTTGCAGTTGTCTTTTTATATTAAACATAATGTAGTATGTATAATTATGCGTAGTAATAATTAGCTATATAATAAGATATTGGCTTGAGATTTTTTAACTTAAATACAGTACATTGGTTTGGTAGTTACGAGCAAACCTTCGGTATGTTGGGCGTAACAATTGATCTATCTTGTTTTGCATTTTGCAACAGTAAAAATTAAATCATAAAAGATTGTTGTACAATTTGAAGCATTAAATTACAATTTATTTCATTAATCCTTACGTTGGTTATTATATAATCCTTATGAATAAAAGAGAAATAGAATATAATTACGAAGTATTATAATAATCTACAATTCTCTATTATCTGTGATGATATGTGTATCGCGTCCCAATATTGGAAATCAATTCAGATTTATTTTGAGTTGTATTTGTTGAAAATAAAGCAATTATTCTATTCTATTCTATATTGCAACTTTACATATAGATATTTGCTACAGGTATTACATTGTTACAATGCTTCACAAATGTACGAAGTGCTTGTTCATTCGAATTATTTATACATAAATGAAGTGCAAATCTTGAGAACTGCGTGTCTTGTAGTATTAGATAGAGGTGTTTGTAATTTGTCATGTTATATACCATTGTATTTCGGCAGATGTTTAATTAATGTGATGGAAATTGTTCTATTAATATTAATATTATTATAGGTAAGTATAAGTAATTTGATAACTTACATGTTGATACTATGTTAATTGGTGTCACAGAGCACTCGAGAAAACTGGACTCCTTATTAATTAAATTCTTCCTCAGTATACTTTCATTTAAACTAGCAAATGGGAAATAATTCTTTCCACATCGACGACGAACCTTGATTAGAACAATGGAAGTAGCAATTCAACAAAATAAACCTTCATGAAATAAAGAAAAGAGACACTTTTCACTGCCTCTTTTCAATTAGTACACTAAAGGGTTGCGGAGACATTGTTATGCCATTCCGTGGATTTTGTAATAGCACAGGTTTCCCAGGAACATGTTTAAAAGTCATCCGCTGCAGCAATGAAGAAAGGAAAAGGAAAATTGTATTCATTGCCAAAGCGCCCCCAATGCAGTTTCTTTTCCCTGCAAACAAAGGTTAAAAAATTTTGATTGCAGTCAAGCACTAATTCAATTAACCAAAATTAACAAGAAAAAACTTGCAAAGACTAAAAGCTTAAATATATTTGTCTTATTATACCTAAGCCAAAAATGCACATTCGATCGAATAATTTAACATTCAAATTTCCGTCATCCATAATAAACCTTTCTGGTCTAAAGTTTTCGGGGTCACCCCAAGACGTTTTGTTGGAACATACACTGTAGATGTTGTAATTAACTTCTACTCCCTGGATATATGCAATGCAATATAAAAATTGTTATTGCTTTCTGAAATCAAAACCTATAAGTTCTGATTTCAATATAAGAAGTAAAAGAAGAATCGCTACCACTAATAAAAGAATGAGTATAACATATAATGATGTCATCATTAGAGTAAACTCATACCTTCCTGAACAGGAAGTTTTTGAAATATAAATCTTCGGGCACTATTCTTGCTGGAGGAATAGGTACCACAATTCCATGTCGGCATATTTCAAAGATGGTTGCCAGCGTATATACCATACTGCAAATGTAATTGTTAGTTTTAATGGATAATTTATACTTCGTAATTATCAATGAAGTTTATCTCAAGTAATGTAGTATTTTGCTCACCTTTGTTTTTGACTTAAGTTAGGAAAAGTTCCTTCGGGAATAACCTTGTCTATTTCCTGCTGTACTTTTTCCTGAACTTCGGGATATAAAACCAGATACATAATACTAAAACTAAGAACTTGAACCGATGTTTCGCCTCCAGCTTGAAATAAATCCAAAAGGATCATCACAAGCTGATCTTCTGTAAATTAATTAAAATATTGACTGATATTGACAAAAAATCAAATTTTATAAAAATTCTATTTATGTGGATATAGATTTATTTACCCGTAAAAAGCGAATCAGGGTTATTGCTTTCAGCTTCTATTTGATTAATAAAAGTCTCTACAAAATTCTCCGGTTTAATTTTTCTGCTTTCTCGATTTTTGTACTCTTCAATAACTTCCTAGAATTTTGATAATATTATTGCAAGTAAGACTTAAAGTGAATATTGTATTTCTATGCATAAAATGTGTACTATTGTTTTTACCCGAAAATAGTTGTGCATATCTTGTAAAGCCTTTGTCTGAAAGTTTTTTCCTGAAAGCTCTGGAAATAATTTTCTCAAAATTGGAAAAGCCGAAACAAGGCTGGGAGCGAAACTAGTACTCATTAGCAATCTGTCGCTGACATGGACCAGTTCATTTAGTTTTGCATCACTGTGGTCAAATCTCACTCCAGTTGCAAAACACCAAATAATATTTAATATAGGCATTGAAAATAATCCATCGACTTCAACAATGTTGTTGGCTTTTTGCATTTTCTTTTGTACATGATCCATAAAAGCCTCAATTTCAGTTTCAATCAACTGTTCCATTGATAAGGCTTTTCCAAACCCGAACTCCCGTAAATTCTTCAAGGAAAACTTCCGAATTTCATTCCAAGACTTCCCACTGGAAAATATGATACCTATATTTTTGTGCATATTTCTTTCTCTGGTGTACTCCATTTCTAAAGAACGGTCTGAAAAATCATTTCTGCTACAAAGTTCTTGAATCGTTTCGTAATCTGAAATGATAACTTAAAAATCAAAAATATTTTTAGTGTAAACATACGAATAAATATAAATTTTATTATAATATTTGAAAATCAACCCACTTGTTTCCTGCTTTCCCATTTTAAGGGTCATAATATTCCCATAGCATCGAGAAAGTTTGTCAAAAGCAATGTGGGGTAGATCTGAGGACCATGCTACTTGAAAAGTGTTTCCCACCACAGGAAATACGAAAGGTCCTACATAATAATTATTAACAAAAATTAAATGCATTTAGAATTTTAGAATTCATACCGTAATGCCTAATGACTTCAAAGCAATGTTTATGTATTATCTCTTTCATTAATGTAACCTATGAGTCACGAATAGAAAGCTTAACATAAACCGAGTAAATGGAATAACTTAATTAAGAATTTAATGATCGTTGAAGAAGCTAAAATAGGTAAAGTCCAATACTGATTATAATCGGAATATATTTTATAAATGCGGAAAATAAAAATTTCTGCATGCTCCTTTTATGGTTACAAGCAGAAATGATATTAAATAATTTTTCGTCATTTCAAAGGTTCTAAAGTAGTTTCATAAAATCACTTACCAGGTGGACATTTCTTTCTTTTTATAGATTCATTCAAATACCAAATTATTATTACAGTGACACCGAAAACTGCTAGTAAAATCATTATTTATAAGGTAGTGAAATAAGTGATATACACACAATACACACTATACAGTAATACTGTAAAGTAAAGCAATAAACAAATCTTTTGCGTATAATATGTCTGTAGGTTTTCTGAGGAGCATAACAATAAAACCACTATTGCTGTCAGGTACTACTGATCGAATAACTTGTAATCAAGTAAGAAATATTGTATAAATAATGATAGCATGCGACATTTCAATACTGTACTACTACCTACCTTCATCTATTCCGTCATTGGATTTAATTCAATAAAGCATTTTTTAACCTAATTACAAGACTAGTTCTTCAGAGTTCCTTATTTTGCACGATTTCTTAACTCCATTGTATTGCCCCAAATCTGAAATACAAAACGCAAAACAAAAATTTCCAGCAAAACCGGCAATCATTTTCTTCTAGCCAAATAATGTTAATTGTTTCTAATAGTCGTGTAAATAAATTCTCAATTAATTTTCGGTAAATTCTCCCATCGAAAACTGCGGCTTATATTTGAGGGCAGATTATACTAAAGACTTTTTATTGACCTTCACAATCAATATATGTGTTAAGGCCGTCTAATCTGCAGAACAAACACAGACACCCAATTTTGGGTTTTTCTTGTCGTCTTGTCAATATTTTGCTTATGCATCCGTAAAATGAGGTTTTTGGATTCTAGCAATTCATAAGGAAAGAAAATATCTTTAGAAGAAAGAAATTGTTTAACAACTTTTATTAGGCTAGGGATTTTACGTTAGAGTTAGGGATAGTTACATACATTATAATAATGGTAGAGAATTAATGTTGCGATTTTCCTAATTCATAAATTTGTACTTGGAAATCCACTCCCTAGTGTAAGAAATAATTAGCATTACTTTCCTGATGTGCACTTAAAAATAACAATGCATTAGATATTGTAATTTTGCTCTGTTATAAGAGGTAAACGGTTTACAGGCCTCAGGCCACACAATCGGGCTCATTGCCAACTCCTCTTAGACAGGCATTGTTATTAGTTAATGCCGAGAACTCAAAGTCATCATTAGATGGATTGATAGTCTTACTATGCACACGAAGTATGCCGTATGCCTGATGGGGTTCTGCCCCGCCGTACCCGGAGTCCATCTCTACAAAGCCTCACTATGGTCCCATTACCCTGCAGATATTGTACTTAAGTATTGAACTGAACTGATTATGCAAACTGCACATTATTTAACGACTCAAATTCAGACATACCTCTACTATAAATATTAAGCTTAACAATTTATTTTCGATTTATTTAAGGGGAAAAAGTGTTCTGTTTAGTGGGGAGAATATCTTTTATAGAAATGTCATTAATAGCCACAACTGCATCAAATATTTGAGTTTAAATGTCGTTTATCGAATAATGACAAGTCGAAGCAAAGAGTGTGTGTATTGTATATATTGTAATTTCAAACGATTACACGAAATACAATAATACCACAACTAATGTATAAAATAAATACAATATGTAACTAATGCATAGCCCGGCATAATATAATAATTATCTTCTTGCTCTCGGTTTCTCAACACTACTAGTAGGTGTATGTAATAAGCGATATTCGTAATAGCAACCATTGGTATTGAAGTCAACCAGCAGTCGGCTAAGTCATCCAAACGCGCAAATGAAGGCAGCCAACATTTCACATACCGTCAACCACGCGTATGCTGATGTTGCGTCAACCAAATTTTTCTAACTCAGTCAGCTGCCTTTGATATACACTTTCCAGCGTCAACCAAACGTAGGAAAAAAATGGTTGACATTACGAATATCGCTTATTAAATTGATGAAAAAACACAGATTGCAGTTGCAACATAACTTTGTTTTCGTAGGTACCACCTACCTGCCTGTCTATCTGGTTTGTACCCATAAAATTTCTACAATAGTCTTGTACGCTATTCGTGAAAAGCAGTAAAGTATGTCGCATAGATACTCTGCACATAGACTTTGGTACAAAGACTACCTAATCAAGTAATGAGTATATACTTTAGTACTCTGAAATATCCATTACGAATTTATTTTTGGTTTATGTTATGAGTTTGAATACCGAATAAATAAACTTAAATGTTTAAGAAAACATAATATATAGACGGCAAAGTAAATCGCTTGACCTTGTCCTTCATTCTAAGCATGTTATTTATTTACCAAGATTACAAAACACCATTATTATTGTTTTACAAAGCATAATATTATTAATAAACTATCGCACGAGAAGGAAAACATTAGCTCAACGATTATACTTATATTTGTATCCCTTTCAGCGTAGTTTATTTGTTATTGTGTGTTTTATTTCCATAAAATTGTAGTGAAATATATTTTTCCAATAACTTCCTTCACGGCTAAATAAGCGCAAAATAGGCAAATATTTACTCTACTTATCTTTGAATTAAGAATATAGTAATTTAATACATTATTTACCAAATTACTACTAATCAACACAATAGCAAACTTCTTTAAACATGCCATTGAATAATACAAATACGAATTAAAGTAAAATATTAATAAATTAAGTATTTAAAAAAAAATTTTTATTTTCATGATCTCATTATATAGGTAATCATATACTTAGTTGCCCACACTGACAACGAAAAACACGATTTATTATAAACATTAATGTACAAGTTTAATGAAACAGTAATTAATGAACACGTATTTATAAATAGTAAAAGATTCATGTATGAGAACGACCTGACCTAGCTTACAATAGGCACTATTAGAAACAATACGAGTAAAGGAATAGCGCCTCTAGCAGAGGTGGTAAGTAATTAGTAAAGTAGCGAGAAGAAGTGTAAAATTGGTAATAAAGTGGGAAGCACTTGAAGGAGATTGAAACTTGCAATCCCTTTCAGGTACTTGTATTCTGGTGCGTCAGGGTATCCAGTGAATTGGGGAAGTGTTTCCCTTGTCTTTCCATAGCTCTGAGGATTACCAAAGTTTTGGATAAGGAAGTCTTTACTACTTTGTCCGGCATAGTTTCCCGCTGCATAAAATGGGACATGATGTCCATATCGGAGATCATGTTGTATTTCTTGTCTAAATTCGGGTGTCCATTTATTTTCATTGACGACCTCAGAGAAAATTCTTCCAGCCATTGACTGTGGAGCCGTGATTGTAGGATCAAACATATCATCTGAGTTCCTGAAATATTATTATTATTGTAAAGTGACAACGTTATTGTTGCTTGAAAGAGATTCAGGAATTTATTCATTCCAAGGCATGAATTCAAATGAATTAGACTTACGGGTCAACTCCTTCAACTCCGAATTTGTGCATTAATTCGGGCAGTGGGTAATTACTTTTGCAGCCTCTCAAATCAATTCTGGGATAGTAGATTAAATAGGTGTGGCACATTTCCGACATTGTGCTTTCACCTCCCATTGTAATCACGTGGCGGTCCATTGTGTTAAAAACACATTCTGAAACAAGAGTTAAGGAGGAATGAGCAATTTGGCAAAACTGAAGATCCTCTGCATGAAAGACTGAAATTATTAGAGATAATAATATTTACCATTGGTTAAATGATCTCCGGGCAGGAGTACCACTTCTTTCGTTAATTCTCTGGTTTGCTGATAATCAAAGTCGTAGTGCTCATCGTTGACAATCCAAGGTAATTCAGTACCGTTTCTGAAGTGTCGCACTTTTATTCCTCTCCCTACACAAGCCATATCACTATTTTGTATTTGTCTACCAGATAAGGGCTATTTTTACTTTAATGTACTATAATGTATATAAAAGTTACCTGCAATGTGACAGTGCATATTATGCATAATGACATTAATTCCTTTAGGAGGAATAAATGCCTTGGTAATTTCAGAACTGCAATGTCCGGCCACTATGAAATTTTCGGACTGGGGTGGAATGAACAGAGCTGGATTTATTTCGTGACCCATCATTATGATTGATCCATCGTATTGCCTATAATTGGGATTGATTACATTATTATTAATAATTGTAATAATCTTAGAAGTGTGTATGATATATGTAGAACAAACGCATTCTCACTATTCTACAGAAATATGTATTTACCTTTTCACTCCGGTGTAAAAGGTATCAAAGCCAGTTGTGTAGCGTACTCCTTTTCTTTCCTCAGGATTTTCGTAATGTATTTCCAACATGACATACAAACTTCCATCTCCTTCTCCTTCATCTGTTTCCCCAAATGGTACACCAACGTGTTCCGGCAGCATCACTCTCTATACAAAATCATTAAATATGGTCATTTAAAAATAAATGCAAATAAATGTAGAGTTATTTAATAATTTTGTTTTAGTGTTTCGGTATTTTGACTAGTACCTTTCCTCCTACGGCCCATCCAAAAAGAACTTCATTACAGTGAGGGCGCACCCACAAAAGTTCTTCGAAGCAATCCATGGCCCTCACTTCTGTTTCTTTCAATAGCTTCTCAAGAGTGGTCGTGTCATCCATTCTACAAGTAGTAACGGAAAAATGATGTGTATGGCGAACAGCATCTTCATTTTCGAGAAAAGCTTCAACCTACAATCAAATGAAACTAATTACATTTCCGGACATTATAATGATATCTTTCAAAACAGTCTGCTCAAAAACATTTCGCAGTGACTTACCCCAATAAGATATTTCTGGCTCTCAAACTTTGGAAACTTGTGGAACGAACAAAGATAAGATGTCTTAGTAGCGGGTACTGTGTTGGTCACCCGAATCGTATGAGTTTCAAATCTGTAATTAGGAAATTGTTTTAATATGCTCATACTGCAATAATGCGTTTTGACCATGCAGCAACTATTTCGTCAATAAAATATATTTTGTGGACTCACTGCGTAAGATTAGTGAATGGTGGAGGAGGATCTAGCAGCAAAAACTGTCTACCACCTCTATTGGTTGCCAAATGTTGGGAAATGTCATCAGTTTCTCCAAACGACCAAATCACATTAATAGTGTTGTCCTATCATTTTGTAACAAAAAATCTAATTATTGATTTGAGTTTACTTAGTATGTTTTCGAAATGTCCGGTCAGATCATTTTCTAACTTACAGTAATCATGACGTCTTTTTCGTCGCAAGTGTCCAGCAATCTCTTGAATGTTAACTTTGTGTGTGTAGCATTTTCTGAAGCTTCCAAGAGATCCCAGTCCTGAGATTCGTCAACTGTAGGAAATCCTGCTCCTGATGCATGATAATCCTAAAATATTGCAACGATGAATATTAGTAACTTAATAAACAAACCATAAACTTCGAATTCGAAACATTCGATTCCCGGAACGAAATAACTATCAAGTAGACAAATGAGAACTTACTTGAAAATACTTAATCCCCTTTCTTATGCCTCCGATCACTATGTCAGCATCTTTCATGCTCGCCTTTGGTGCCAAACCAAATCCAACGAAACCAGTCGTTTGTACTGTCACATCAAACGTAATTTCCTTCTTTTCCAAATCCGGTTCGAAACCCATAATGTAGCGACATTCTGCATCTAAGCATTCTTGCTGTCGCTGCCGCTCTGCAAAGCAAATACCACCAAATCCAAACACCACCAACAAAACAAGACTTTGTCTCATTTTCAAAACTCAAATCACCACTGAATCTGATTACTTTTTGTTATTTAAAACAATGAAATAGTTTGCACTATCGAATGCCCAAATATGCGTCCTAACGAGGAATGCAATGGGTTTATTCCCGGTTCACAAAATTAACTATGTTGCAAAGCCCGAAATAAATGTAATATTCAATAATTAATATGATGTGAAATGGAACGATACCAAATACAATGACAATAATTGTGTCCAAGTCGTGAGCTTTAGGAGAGAAGAATGTCGAATTATGTTTATTTAATTGAGAGCACTGGGAAATATAGATTTGATGATTGACAATACTCGTAATAATATAAAAGTAAACACACAGAGAATCTGGACAGCAGCTGAGTAGGTCGTGAAGGTCCGAGGGCAACTGAGGAGAAGGTGTGTTGTTTGCGAAGTAGAGAATGAGCTGGCTGATGGGAGAATTCATTCTCTACATCATCCGCCCCTTTTGAACGTTGCGTAGGTGTTGAGAAAATCCGTCCTGGAATATCTTCAAATTCTTCCTTCTACGGTTGTGAGTCCTTAGCTAATTCTGGATAGCTTGTTAGGATCCGATAATACCAAACATACAACAGTAAGGCACTATCTCTGCGTAATGACAAAACGATAGTTAAGGATGGTTTCCTTTTCCTTGGTGAGTAGTTTGCCTTTGATTTCCATCTCATTTCTTTGGTGACAGATAGGTAGGTGTTCCTCTGACAAGTTCTCGTCTGTTGTTTCGGTATTGTTGGAAATATCCGGTAGATAGTTTACTTCAGAACCTGTCTCTTTAGAAAATATCAAACTAAAGGCACTCATTTGTTAGTTCCTTTCTGTATTAATGAATGAAAGTATTTTATTATTCATATGTCATTAGATAATAATTTGCAATTATATTCCAGTGCTGAAAAGCATTTATTTATTTTGATAATTTGATATATGAAAGTTATAGTTATATACATATTTCCTCTTATGCCGATTCAAGAGTAGTTTAAAAGTAATTTAGTTTGTTTTTAAGAACTTTTAAAGAAATTTCTTGTATTGCCCAGGAACGTAAAGTGTTCGTTTAGGCCTGTCAGACCTTTTATATTTTAATTGTGGAGGTTAAATAGAATTTGTGGGATCTTTGAGAAAATTTAATAGGGAAGCTGTATTTGGTTTGGAGAATTTAAAACCTATTTTAGGAAAGTCTTCAGAACGTTTGATAGATGCATGTCTTTTGCCGATGGAAGTATCAGTTTTAAGGATTGAATGTGTCAATAAATGTGGAAGGAGTAACTTGTTTGCTAATTAAATACGGTTCTAAGTCATTGCTAGCTTGGCCGAAAAATTCGATGCCGCGTCAAATAAAACATGGTACCTAATTAAAACTTCTTGTCCAATAGCATTACAAACTTGTGTGTCATGCATGTCATCGTAATCCTTATATCTAATTTGCGCTTCCCCAATATTGTAGCGCAACCCATTTACAATATCCACTAATTCATTAGATAGATCTCTTAAAATATCTATATCTTTAACAAAATCCACTTCTTCCGATTCCACCATAGCCTTATCACACGATAAAACTATTTCCCTCCCTAAGTTGAGTAACGCTGGAATAACTTTAGTTGATTGGTTAATAGCTAATCTTAATGCTAACCCAAATTTTTGCATGTGTACATCCCACGATGATTTTTGACTTTCTATCAAGCTAATAATTTCAGTTTTCACGTTTTCATAACATCTCTCAACTTTATTCACTTGCGGACGGCAAACGCTGATGAATCTATGCTCTAAATTGCAATGTTTACGGAAGTCTTCTAACTTTTTATATATAAACTGAGCTCCATTCTTCAAAATAATAATTATTTGAAACCCTAAATGACAGAAAATTGTTACTAGCCAGTATTTAACTTGATTAGCAGTTGCTGCACGCATAGGAATCATTTCTACCAATTTATCTAACTGGTCCTGCACAATCATAAAATATATATTATTCCGCCCACCTGCATTAGTTGGTAGCGGTCCCATAAAATCAACATAAATTTTATTAAACGCATACGGAGCTGCTTCTAACATGCCCATTAAGCCTGTCATTAGCTGATTCGACGACTTTACTTTCTGGCAAATCTCACAAGACCTTACGTAATCCTTCATATCTTTTTCTAAAGAAGGCCAATACATTCGCGACTTTACCCAATCCAACGTCTTTCTAATTCCCAAATAACCTGCCTCCGGCATATAATGCAACAACAACATGATATCCGTTCTCAACAGCATAGGTACAAACGAAACTACAAAAAGACAAATCCTCTTCTCACATTGAGTGTCAGCATATTCACTACTGCACTTCGGATCAGAACAATTACGTTTCTGTCCAATCAATTCCCATTTATGTATAGTGTTACCGCGTGCACTCGGTTTCCGGACACTATCTTTCAAACAATTAGGTAAAACTGCTCCAACAGTTACCTCACTGACATCTGTAGACTTACGAATTGCTACCCTCATAGATGCAGTACAAACATTCTCATTCAAACAACTAGGTACAACTGCTCCAACAGTTACCTTACTTACATCTGTAGACTTGCTAAATGCTACCTTCATAGATGCCATAATACAAACATTCGCATTCTCGTTACTAACTATAGTTATGGATTTCCTAGTCGACTTAGTACTATCCCTAACTTTCCTCCTCTTACTCTTACTATTAATCAAACCGGTGTTCTCGTTATCACACTGGTTGATTATCTGACCGGTGCTCTCGTTAACACACTGGTCTTTCTCAGACATTACACGTATTGTACGATAAATTACTTCATTCTTATAGGTGTATTCAGAGTTCTTCGTGGCCAGCGAATTGCTCTTCAAAGTTTTCAAAACCTTATTATATTCATCGTCATTTTTCAGTTCCTGTCGAATTTTCTTTAGATCAGGTCCCTTAAACATCAGTCCGAAGCAAGGTTTGTAGATGACTTCTGGATCATCTTCCCAGTAATCTGGTTCTTTCTCTCTCGAGGCAACTGGAGCACGAGACAACGCGTCCGCCATCCCATTTTCCAATCCCAAAATCTGCTTTATTTTATCCAGAAAAGTTTGAAGTCTGTTTGCCTCACGACCGATCTTCGAGTTACTATCATTGTTGTCGTGTAAGTAAGTTAGCTTTTTATTGTCTGTCAAAATATGAAAGTCCTCTCCATTGATATCGTCGTAGCATTGTTCTACCGCCCATAATATCGCTAGGAGTTCTCTTGCTCTCGAATCTAAGGTTGTTCCGATTTTCTGAGTAACTTGCTTGCGCAATGTATGACATGTTCTTCTCCACCTATGATTTTACATAATACTGCATCTAAGCCGATTTCAGATGCATCGCTTTTAAAGGTAACAGGGAGGTCGTAGTTAATTGTTTTTAGAAGTGTTTCATTCCAAAAGAAATTCTTTAATGTTTGAAAAGCGTTTTCTTGAGAAGTTACCCAGCACAATGATGTACTTTTACGTAAAATTAAATTAAGTGGTTCTGAGATGTCAGCGTAATGCAGAATGAACGCCTGACAATGTCTTATGTTGCCCAAAAAACTACGAATTTTTATGTTCCTTGATGTAGGATAATCCTTAATCGTTCGAATCTTTTCTAGGTCAGTTCTAATTCCGAATCCGGCAACAATGTGTATTAGAAGTTCAATAGATGTTTTAGTAGATTCGCATTTGTCTTTATTAACAGTGACCTTTGTTTCTTTCTGTCTTTCGAGAATTATTTCGACGTGTTGAAAGTGTTGTTCGAGTGTGTTTGAGAAAACTATGATGTCGTCTAAGAAGACGAATACAAAATTACTAATCAAACCCATTATATAGCTGTTCTCTAAGTCTGCGAATGATTTTGGAACTGAATTAAAAAACTCTGATGACAGAATAAACGATCCCGAATCCACCTTTTGGCTCAGCAAATATTCTTTATTGAAAAAGACTCGACTCGACCGGTTTCAACAAATTTTATCAAGAGTACAGATGAGTTTCTATAAAATTAAGAACAAATATTTAAAGATATATTTATCAGTCATATCATCATTAACTTGGTCACAAAAATTTCCTTAACTAAACTTACTTAAATAAAAGCTTAATATTATCGTGCCATTAGTAGTAGTACGGTTACAAACCTTTCAGAAAAACAAGAACCATAGATTGATTTAGTTTTCAGCTCAGTGAGAGTTTGAAGAGTTTAAAGAGCCCTTTCTAAGTAAAATCACAAAATTTTATTTGATTACAGTACTCAGTGAAAACGACATCCCAGTATTTGCTTAAAATGTAAAAAGTATAAAAAATACTAACTGAAAATACCTCTACCTTGAGGAAGTTGTTAACCATGCTTATTTTACAGAATTTTCAACAACTATGGAAGATGAAATATGTCCCAGTACTAATTAAAATTAACAGTTTGTAAACAGAACAACTTTCTGTTTGTCAAAGCTGCAGCTGAATAGTGTATATAATGTTTGCCCGCTATTTTATTACATTGCCGGTTAATTTCTCAATTGTTTCTCACATTTCCCCTTTTGACAATATCTTGTACAGATTATTTGTGTTACTGTATGCAATACTAACAGTTAACGTATTTAACCACATCTCATATTTAGGATTTCCACTCTTTTTCAGAGATTGAAACAGTACTTCCTTAAATATATTACCAATATTTTTAATATTGTTATAAAATGGGACCACAATAAAAATACGATTCATAAATCGTGTATTATCGTTCACATCTAATTTTATGGTAAATCTTGATAGGATTTCAGGAGTGTGTATTCTGAGGTTGGAAATTAACAAATCCTTTTTTGGTGTGAGAATATTCTTTCTACTGAGATAATTTAATTTCTCCAGTGCGCCATCAAGTATGTATTTAGGATAACAACGTACTTTAAATTTCTCGAATTCTTTCGTAATTTCAGCCTTAGCTTTGATCTCATCCGAGTAACACTTTATTATACGCACCCCTGCAGAGTATGGTAGTGATTTTTTTACATGTAACTGGTGATTAGAGTAAAAATGTAAGTATTGGTGCTTACTCATTGGCTTCCTATACATTTCAGTTTCGATTTTGTTATTAACTAACTTAATGGTTAGATCTAAGAAGTTCACTTGCTCATAAGACCATTCAAAAGTGAATTTTAGAAAATCATGAGTAAAAAGACTTTTTAAGTAACATTCTGGGTTTTCAATACCAGTAACATCAACAAAAAGGAGTATATCGTCTATATATCTATTATTACTTACAATTTCAGATTTGTTATTAAATATGTGTTTTAATTCCCTAGAGACTGTTATATTACTTACGGATACACTTGAATTAGAGCCCATAGGGATGCCTCTGTGCTGTCTGAAGTACATATCATTAAACTTAATAAAGTTATTATCTAAACTCCAATTAAGTAAATTTGAAAGATGTTTACTCGTAATGTTACATGGTAAATTAACTAAATGGTTATTTTCTTCAAATGTAGTTAAGCAGTGACGTTTACATACTTTGATTGGAAGATTTGGATACAACGCTTCTATGTCCGCATCATTTCATGAATGCATTTTTTTCAGATAAGGATAAGCAAACTGTCACTATTTTTGATAAAGTTTTACATGAATTTAAAAAAACAAAGAAGAATAAGCCACATTCTACTACTGAAAAATTGTTATTTCCGAATCCCAAGAAAACCATAAAGAACTTTATTTGTAAAATTAACAAAAGTTATACCCCAAGTGAATTAATATCTGAAAGTTTTATTAACGTATGTAAAGATTTTGTTTCAATTAATAACCTAATCATTAAACCGGCGGATAAAAATGCGGGTATTTGTATTATGAACAAAAACGATTATGATAAAGAAGTATTACGGCAACTGGAAGATATACATAGTTATTTCCCTTCAACTGCAGCGCATTTTAATACTATAACGGAAAAGTTTGTTGACTCTGTTAGATCAGCAGATATGCCCACTCAACTGAATTTGAAACAATTGTTAATAGCAGATTATAAGCCAGCCAATTTTTATATACTTCCTAAGGTACATAAAGAATTTGATGTATTTCCAAAAGGGAGACCAATTAGCAGTACTTTACACTGCTGTAATCGTAATATTAGCAAAATACTTGATAAGACACTGCAACCCTTTATGAACCTAATGCCCGATGTAATTTTGGACACCACACATTTATTGCTAAGATTAGAAGAGGTAAACCTTAGACAAGACAGAGTATATATAATTGTAACTGCGGACATAGAAGCGTTGTATCCAAATCTTCCAATCAAAGTATGTAAACGTCACTGCTTAACTACATTTGAAGAAAATAACCATTTAGTTAATTTACCATGTAACATTACGAGTAAACATCTTTCAAATTTACTTAATTGGAGTTTAGATAATAACTTTATTAAGTTTAATGATATGTACTTCAGACAGCACAGAGGCATCCCTATGGGCTCTAATTCAAGTGTATCCGTAAGTAATATAACAGTCTCTAGGGAATTAAAACACATATTTAATAACAAATCTGAAATTGTAAGTAATAATAGATATATAGACGATATACTCCTTTTTGTTGATGTTACTGGTATTGAAAACCCAGAATGTTACTTAAAAAGTCTTTTTACTCATGATTTTCTAAAATTCACTTTTGAATGGTCTTATGAGCAAGTGAACTTCTTAGATCTAACCATTAAGTTAGTTAATAACAAAATCGAAACTGAAATGTATAGGAAGCCAATGAGTAAGCACCAATACTTACATTTTTACTCTAATCACCAGTTACATGTAAAAAAATCACTACCATACTCTGCAGGGGTGCGTATAATAAAGTGTTACTCGGATGAGATCAAAGCTAAGGCTGAAATTACGAAAGAATTCGAGAAATTTAAAGTACGTTGTTATCCTAAATACATACTTGATGGCGCACTGGAGAAATTAAATTATCTCAGTAGAAAGAATATTCTCACACCAAAAAAGGATTTGTTAATTTCCAACCTCAGAATACACACTCCTGAAATCCTATCAAGATTTACCATAAAATTAGATGTGAACGATAATACACGATTTATGAATCGTATTTTTATTGTGGTCCCATTTTATAACAATATTAAAAATATTGGTAATATATTTAAGGAAGTACTGTTTCAATCTCTGAAAAAGAGTGGAAATCCTAAATATGAGATGTGGTTAAATACGTTAACTGTTAGTATTGCATACAGTAACACAAATAATCTGTACAAGATATTGTCAAAAGGGGAAATGTGAGAAACAATTGAGAAATTAACCGGCAATGTAATAAAATAGCGGGCAAACATTATATACACTATTCAGCTGCAGCTTTGACAAACAGAAAGTTGTTCTGTTTACAAACTGTTAATTTTAATTAGTACTGGGACATATTTCATCTTCCATAGTTGTTGAAAATTCTGTAAAATAAGCATGGTTAACAACTTCCTCAAGGTAGAGGTATTTTCAGTTAGTATTTTTTATACTTTTTACATTTTAAGCAAATACTGGGATGTCGTTTTCACTGAGTACTGTAATCAAATAAAATTTTGTGATTTTACTTAGAAAGGGCTCTTTAAACTCTTCAAACTCTCACTGAGCTGAAAACTAAATCAATCTATGGTTCTTGTTTTTCTGAAAGGTTTGTAACCGTACTACTACTAATGGCACGATAATATTAAGCTTTTATTTAAGTAAGTTTAGTTAAGGAAATTTTTGTGACCAAGTTAATGATGATATGACTGATAAATATATCTTTAAATATTTGTTCTTAATTTTATAGAAACTCATCTGTACTCTTGATAAAATTTGTTGAAACCGGTCGAGTCGAGTCTTTTTCAATAAAGAATATTTGCTGAGCCAAAAGGTGGATTCGGGATCGTTTATTCTGTCATCAGAGTTTTTTAATTCAGTTAAGTCCAAGTACAACTACGAGAATCTCGTAATGTACCCTGCTGCCTATGAAAGCTGTCATGCTGTGTAGAATTAAGTCTTTGCTATCTTTGTCAATTGTTACCGCTAATCCTTCATAACTGTAAAAGTATCTTATAATACAATTACGTTCAATTTGAAATTGTAATGATAATAATGACAATTGTAATGAAATTTTTCCCATCTTATTATCTATTTGTTTCTTTAAAAATGCCAATGGAATTGTTTTACATATTTCTATTCTCTTATGAGTTTTTATTGCAACCGATTTACGAAATTTGGAGTAATCTAAGTTCGGATCTACGTAAAATAGTGAATCAGACGGAGTACCATTTAAAAGTGTAGAAATACTAAATCGATTTGAATTTTTGTTTTGAACGGGAAGACAGAGATCGGGAAAGTATTCTGCCTCCCCATCTATAAGTTTAAATTGTCTGATGCAGATTGTACATAACTCGGCTGTGTACTCTCTCTACTAAAATCTTTATCTTGATTATAATTGTGATAACTGAATGACTTCTGAGATTTACAATAGAATAAGTGAGCATTTGTGTTGGTATTAGCTGTTTGCTGTTTACCATTACCGCTTATCTGAACGTGTTGAGACGTTGGAGTTCCTTTTTGCTCCTGTGCCTGTGGCACCGTAATATTAACGTTGTGGTCCTGACGATGGACCCAACCATAGCCTCCGAAATTGCTTTTACCACTGAAGCATTTTCCTCTGTCTCTATAGTTCCCTGTATAGGTATCGGAATCTGTCGCATATATCGTAGATTTGAATTGGATACCGTAATTTGGAACTAATTCGCTTTGCTTTCCTCTTTTAAAAACGCTAAATCTCAAATCTTCTACTGAATATTTCGCTCTACTTGTAAGGTTTTCAATAAAATATTCACCAATTCCTTCCACAGCTACTTTACTATGAGAAAGCCTACCTCTTCGTACCGTGTCAGCTTTCGGTTCATTACGAAATACTATTTCAGCTAATTCAACGTACTGCCCGACCTTTTCGTTGTCCTGCTGTACATTCGACAATAAGTACTGAGTACTTCTATTTCTTTCCACCCATGCATCGTACTTTTCTACAAATACTATCCGACAATCTCCCCGTGTCCAATTCGATTTCTGTATATGCGTAAGCCAGGATTTATGTTCTTGTACACTTGAACCCCTATACAGTAATTTCTGTTGAAGGAAACCTTGTCTGCGAAAATATAATTCTATTTCGTCAATGTATTTTGCTCCTGTCATTCTCCTAGCATTATACCTTGTAATTGGTATTGTGCTGTTAGGTAGTAGTTGTGTGGACAGATAAGGTTGCCTTTGTTTCTGATACTCAGCTGGCATTGGAGCATTCACTTGAATTGGATTTGGATTAGCATATCTAACTGGTGGAGGCTGATGACCATTTTGTACTCTATTTCCTTTCTGCAGTATACTTTGGTTGAAATATTCTATTGCTTGTGCTAGCTGTGCAAGAAGCATATTACATCGAAAGTGTGGAAGTAGTACGTGATGACCAATATTTCCATTAACTATCTGAGCATTAGTAAAATTAGTTACATTTGCATTATCTCTTTCTATTCTCTGAATGTGTGGAATATTCTGATATTTTCTTTTTCCATTCGATTGAGTATTCACTGCCGTATTTGGCTGTACATTATTATTCCCGAACTCAACTAAATTAACGTTATGACCAGCGTTCCTCACTGGTTGCTTTCCTGGACCAACATTCTCGTTGTCATGTAGGTCCCTACCATTTTGTCCGATGGCCCTATGTGGCTGACTATGAAAATCACCACCATTCAAATTATTTAGTTCCTGAGCCATATCTTCCAAATTATTATTCTTATTACTAATATCCATATATATTAAAAGAGGAATGAGCTGCCCATGCCTTCCAGTTTGACCCCTGACTCTGCTGCTGTCTGTCCTTCTTCTATTCTTTTGATAAACTCTAAATTGATTTTCTTTATACTTTTGTTTCCGATTGTATCCACTCTCTCGTAGTGATACACCTATTTACTTAAACTTTTTGTATCCCAGAACCGATGGAAACAAATTATCGACGTAGAATTTTAGATGTGAACTATTCAAATGGTTATTTAAATGAAGCCTGATTCTCTCAATGTACGCTGTGCATTGCAACGTAATGTAAAGATGGGACACAGTAATACTGAAACTGTTTCCAAAATCTGTTAAGCTAATCGGTAAATCGTCAGTAACTTCCCTTAGTCAATACTTGGACTCTTCCCTGACCGTTTTCAATATTAAGCTGTAAAGCTATTTACTTCATTGAAATATACGGAAAGAAAATATTTTTAATACAAACTCTCTAATAGAATTGCTCTGCTGTGTCGCTATCTCTTAATCTTTGCTGAAGAACGACTCGTCTGATAACTGTCTAGCTGCTATATGGTATTGTGCCTTTCTCCTATCGCGTTTACTCATTACTATGTTATTCTAATGAGTACATACCTTTTCCTGATTACTCTGACCTCGATCTGCAGAGTATAATGCCGAAGCCAATCCTGCACGGATAGGCAAAGGGCAAATACTATTCGTTTTCTTATAGACTCGGCAGTAGATATATCGAAATTTCTTTGTTATCAGCAGTGGCGGCAGTCAGCTTCTTAGCCTAATACTTTTATCTGTGTGTAGCAGAATTAGAAAAAAATATTAATTTCTTGACACAGACAAATATATATTCAATTAAATATTTTACTGAATTTTTAAAGGTTTTAAATCGTAATTAATGTTTCTCACTACTTTTATAAATTAAATTTTTGAATAACCATTTGACTTGATTACCATTTGATTCAAAATTATTATTGAAAAATAATTAAATTCGTTCCTACCGTTCGGTTTTTGCAAAATTAGTTAGTTTCGTTCGGGTTCGGCACCAAATGAAATAGTTTGCACTATCGAATGCCCAAATATGCGTCCTAACGAGGAATGCAATGGGTTTATTCCCGGTTCACGAAATTAACTATATTGCAAAGCCCGAAATAAATGTAATATTCAATAATTAATATGATGTGAAATGGAACGATACCAAATACAATGACAATAATTGTGTCCAAGTCTTGAGCTTTAGGAGAGAAGAATGTCGAATTATGTTTATTTAATTGAGAGCACTGGAAAATATAGACTTGATGATTGACAATACTCGTAATAATATAAATGTAAACACAAAGAGAATCTGGACAGCAGCTGAGTAGGTTTCACCTATCCGCCAGGCAGGCCAAGGGCAACTGAGGAGAAGGTGTGTTGTTTGCGAAGTAGAGAATGAGCTGGCTGATGGGAGAGTTCATTCTCTACAACAAGTTCTGTGAGAAATGAATAATATTCTCAAATGGATTCACTCTTTATATACCAATTATCACAGCACACATATCGCTTATCATAGTCGCTTCGTCACATTTACAATATCACCACATTTAAAATAACCTAAGCAATACAATTACTGCCGGTACAATCCAAATGACATTTTAATTGATAAATAATCGTGTAGCTCTTAAATTAATTGGGTTCTCTATGGCCAATTAATGTGCATTTCTCTCTCGAGAATGTAATTCTGCTAAAACTAGGATTTTCATTTAAAGTGGACTCCCTATGTATAAATATACTTTACAGTCAAACGCATGGCCAAAAATCAAAATCTTTGTTTACAATAAAGTAGATAAACGGTTTTCACTCGAATCGACTTCTATTAAGTATTATATTATTAAGTATTAAGTAATGAACTTAATACATATAAAAAACTTGCTATAATTTACTATTACTGCAGCGTATAGAGAAGTAATCTTTTGAACTCCAGTATTACAATGTTGTATATCCATTTATAGTAAAAAGCATTTGTATATCTATACTCATCAAAGAGGCTTGCAATAAACATTTATGCAGAAAGTAACTTTTGCACTCAATGAATATACGGTAAACAATTTCAACAGAATTGTCATCTCACTTAAAATCATAATACCTTTTTGAGTGTTAATTTGAAATAACTTTGAATTTCGATCGAGATCGAGAAATTATAAGATTATGAGGTCGAGAATTTTGAAATTCGGTTTTTTAATTTAAAGATTTCCTTAGTATGAGTACTAATTTATTGCTGAGTAAAAGTGTAGAATCGAAAAGAAATATTTCCTCCAATATTTATTTTTTCTCATAGTACGATAAACAAAGATTGGTAGATAAACTTAAGATTGCAAACAAGCACGTTTTTTTACAAAAGGTATTATGATTTTAAGTGAGATGACAATTCTGTTGAAATTGTTTACCGTATATTCATTGAGTAAGTATTATTAAGTACTTAATACTTAATAATATAATACTTAATAGAAGTCGATTCGAGTGAAAACCGTTTATCTACTTTATTGTAAACAAAGATTTTGATTTTTGGCCATGCGTTTGACTGTAAAGTATATTTATACATAGGGAGTCCACTTTAAATGAAAATCCTAGTTTTAGCAGAATTACATTCTCGAGAGAGAAATGCACATTAATTGGCCATAGAGAACCCAATTAATTTAAGAGCTACACGATTATTTATCAATTAAAATGTCATTTGGATTGTACCGGCAGTAATTGTATTGCTTAGGTTATTTTAAATGTGGTGATATTGTAAATGTGACGAAGCGACTATGATAAGCGATAAGTGTGCTGTGATAATTGGTATATAAAGAGTGAATCCATTTGAGAATATTATTCATTTCTCACAGAACTTGTTTTAAATAACAAAAAGTAATTAGATTCAGTGGTGATTTGAGTTTTGAAAATGAGACAAAGTCTAGTTTTGTTGGTGGTGTTTGGATTTGGAGGTATTTGCTTTGCAGAGCGGCAGCGACAGCAAGAATGCTTAGATGCAGAATGTCGCTACATTATGGGTTTCGAACCGGATTTGGAAAAGAAGGAAATTACATTTGATGTGACAGTACAAACGACTGGTTTCGTTGGATTTGGTTTGGCACCAAAGGCGAGCATGAAAGATGCTGACATAGTGATCGGAGGCATAAGAAAGGGGATTAAGTATTTTCAAGTAAGTTCTCATTTGTCTACTTGATAGTTATTTCGTTCCGGGAATCGAACGTTTCGAATTCGAAGTTTATGGTTTGTTTATTAAGTTACTAATATTCATCGTTGCAATATTTTAGGATTATCATGCATCAGGAGCAGGATTTCCTACAGTTGACGAATCTCAGGACTGGGATCTCTTAGAAGCTTCAGAAAATGCTACACACACAAAGTTAACATTCAAGAGATTACTGGACACTTGCGACGAAAAGGACGTCATGATTACTGTAAGTTAGAAAATGATCTGACCAGACATTTCGAATACATACTAAGTAAACTCAAATCAATAATTAGATTTTTTGTTACAAAATGATAGGACAACACTATTAATGTGATTTGGTCGTTTGGAGAAACTGATGACATTTCCCAACATTTGGCAACCAATAGAGGTGGTAGACAGTTTTTGCTGCTAGATCCTCCTCCACCATTCACTAATCTTACGCAGTGAGTCCACAAAATATATTTTATTGACGAAATAGTTGCTGCATGGTCAAAACGCATTATTGCAGTATGAGCATATTAAAACAACTTGTAGAATGGATGACACGACTACTCTTGAGAAGCTATTGAAAGAAACAGAAGTGAGGGCCATGGATTGCTTCGAAGAACTTTTGTAGGTGCGCCCTCACTGTAATGAAGTTCTTTTTGGATGGGCCGTAGGAGGAAAGGTACTAGTCAAAATGCTGACACACTAAAACAAAAGTATTAAATATTCTGCATTTATTTGTATTTATTTTTAAATGACCATATTTAATGATTTTGCATAGAGAGTGATGCTGCCGGAACACGTTGGTGTACCATTTGGGGAAACAGATGAGGGAGAAGGAGATGGAAGTTTGTATGTCATGTTGGAAATACATTACGAAAATCCTGAGGAAAGAAAAGGAGTACGCTACACAACTGGCTTTGATACCTTTTACACCGGAGTGAAAAGGTAAATACATATTTCTGTAGAATAGTGAAATGACCGCGTATTATGCTCCCTCCGAGTGTCGCTACTACCCGGGTATTTGCCCATGTGTTAAGAATTTTATGCTAAGGTCCCGGTTTCAAGTCCAATAAGTTACTTATTTATTTCGTCTGTTCTCGCCCAACATCACCAACCGAATGAATACAATTTTAGGATTCCAATATTACCTTTCGATGTCACAAATACAAATTAGTCATTTCTACATGTACATTAACAATCACACCAATATTAGTCATTTCACACTAAGCCCCACGAAATTACATTAACAGGAATATACAGGATTGGAAAAGAGCTGATCGAGTAGAACCTTGAAAGCACAACATCTCCAAGTTTTGCTGATTCGTCACACTCGGCCTACTTATTTTATGTCTTGCTTCCCTCATTGACTTTGTCTCGCCTGCACTTAATTACTCTACTTCGAGGTTTTACTGCTGGCAGTCTCAAGCGAAAGGCTTTGCAGCCCCCCTTCTTGGTAAATGGGAATATTCTTAAATAAACCAATAATTATTGCAACCGACCATGGGATTGTTCGGTTACGTAATATTTCCTCAAGACCGGGATATGACGGGTCTTGACACTCCCTCAGCTTAATAATTCTACAACGGATGTGAAAGAATTACAGTCCTAGTCGTTGGTAGGCCTTGCATGCAAGACAAAGTTTTATACAGGCAGCTTTTGAACGGCTCGTTTCTAAGCTCACAACTCACAATAATATGTGTTTTACATTTATACTCTATACTCACATTGTCATATTTTATAAAAACTTAAACCCTAGGTTGGCAACTTTAGGTAATTTACAATGATAGTTGGGTTTTAGATCGTAGTTTTCCTGATTAACAAACAATTCAAATACAAACTCCCCTTCTAACCTAATCTGTCCCCCAAACGGCTCATTATGCGAGAGACAAGGTGTAAAAAACCTTCGGGGAAAAGGATAAAAAACCTTTGTCCAGGACAGATAATTATTTGTTGACCGATAAATTTTTCAAACCAAAATCAAAAGCATTAATACAATTTACAGTGCTCATTTCTAATTAACTCCAACTTGTACACTATCTCTTCAGATTAACAAGTAATATTGGAAACACCAAATCAAAACAGCTCGTTTCTAGTCCAGTAAAATGGTCTTCGCCCCTCACTTTCGTTTCGGCACACTCCATCGGTCCCTCCTCTCATTTCACAAATTACCTGTTATACTGGCCTTTGTGTTTATATCGCCAGAGCTACTAGCACTCATTTGTTCGTGTGGTACAGATAATATTATTTACACCCATCCCTATTGGTCTGCTTAATGACCTTCCTCATATTCCTAAATTATGATACAAATAGCAAGAAAACTTATATTTTACACTACAGTGGACATTTTAGCTCGAACCAAATATTATTATTAATTGATGGGGCATTAAATCGAGAGCTCTAGCACTCAACTAAGACACACATGTTACGCTCGACATTTGAAATTGTTCGTTCCGTTGTTCCGTTGTTCTAATCAACATTTATTATCCCAGTTGGGATTCTACTTTCGGACAGGATTTTGGTGCGCTTATTGTTTTTGCTGGTTCGATCACTCTGCACTTGCTAATATTTATTTACATTCCATCGGGCTTCCTAACCAATATTTAAAACTATACTACGTAATACATTTTCAATGCATGTGAAACATCAAGCCATAAACTTCTCAGATTACCGGATACCAGAATTAATTAACAATAGGTTATCGAATACTTAAATTACACTTGAACTGATATTCTGACTATCATTAAGCAGGGGCCTTGCACTGCACAATCTGTCCGAGTAGGCATTCAGATGTATTTGTCAAACACACTCAGCTCTGCTTCCACTTTCCGAGCCCCTTCACTCTTATGTACACAAAGTTAATAGCTGCTGCTTTGGTTGCGCTCCGTTTCCGAGCCCGCTCTGCAACTTCTCTCCTCACTCAGTTCATTCCGTTGCACTTTACTCACTCGCGTCCTCCACTAATCGACTAATACTCACAATCACCTCTTTACAAGTCTGAGGACTACCCGCAATCTTATTAATTGCTGACGATGGCCCCGGTGTAGTTTCTTCGGGAATGTTTGCTCCTTCATCATTTTCCAGTTTTTCTTCAGTTTTAGAATTTGGTCGCTTCTTGCATGCTTCGGATTGATGCCGTTTTAAAGATTTTCTGTTTAGTTTCCGTCTGCAAAACGGGCACTGCACCCTCATTTGTTTTCGGGCGCTATTCTTGCCTCCTTTACTTGAAAGCGCTTTGGAAATGCCACTTTTACTTTTCTTGTGGCGCTTCAATTTTAAAGAACTCGCAAATACAGAAGTACACACTTTGCAGGTAAATATCGGTGTGACTTTTTTTTTGCACTTTTCCCTTTATAACTCTTTGTGGCCCCTCGCAGGCGCTCTACTTCGTCAAATAATAAGGCAATTTCGTCCACTCCGGCTATTGAATTTCTGAGAATATCCAGTACAGGGTCAACTTCGGTTCCAATTAAGTTCGGGTCTCCGGGCCTCTTCTTCTCGCGCCACGCGGTCCATATTTTCTCCATGCCGGGTTCGAACTTTTTTAAGATTGGAGAATAATCTAATTGCACTAATATCTCCGGGTCTCTACAGGTGCACTCTTCCAGCTTGAATGCGTCTTTTGTCATTCTTGGGATCCCTGCGTTAACTGCTACGCCAAAGTTGGTGTCTGAGCTTTCCCCCCAATGGTACGAACTCATAAATGTGACGATTATTTCACCAGCCTTTAAATCGTAAGTGTAAACAGGTATATTCGCTTTGCTAAGGTTCTCGTCACTGATCATGATTAGCTTGTGCGTGGACAACTTTCCACAAACGTTTTCTAATTCTGGCACTGCACTTTGTATAAAATCGTGTAGTTTCGCGTTATGTTCTCTTGTTGTCGTTTTCCATGTTTTTCCTTTTCCGTGGTGCATATAGAACACGGACATAATTTCGGCGTCTTCCCTGTGCATGAAGAAAAGGGAGCCCTTGGTTCCAAAATAGCCCATTGGGATCTGTATCCCCTTATGCCACCTATGTTTTTCAATCAACTCGATCGGGGTTCCTAAAGAGTGCAAGTTGAATGTCGCGTACTCTTTATCCAAGAAGTCAAAGTTTATATCTGCGGCGTAGAGATTTCTCACTATTCCATCTTCCCAGCTATGGGCACTGTTGTTTCTTTCCGCCCTGGTTACGTATTCCTTCAAAGTAATTTTCTCATTCGAAGTCTCGGAGTAGCACACAGCTACTCCGCTCCTCTTTCGCACGTATTGTGTGTAATATTGTGTTGTGGTGGGGCAGTTGAGGAGTGATTCGATATCGGTGTACACTTTGTCTATCGGATTCCACTCTTGTGGCATCCGCAAAACACAAAACCCCATTTTTGAAGTATTCCACTTATCTAGTTTTTCAAGGAGTCCCGCAGAATCTTGAAGATCTGCCATAGTTGGGTAGTATATGTCAATTCCATTTTCTTTTTCGCACTTCATTTTGAAGAATGTAAACGGCTCGCTCGGTGTCAACTCACTAAATGTGAGTAGTTTTGTGAGGGCGGATTTGACGCATTCCAACACTAAGAATGTTATTAGCTTCATCTTTGCTCACTTAACACTTTGTTTGGGACAGCACTCGTTACATATTTTGCTGGCTATTACAAGTTTTTTTTTTTTGCTTAGAGTCGTAAATGACAATATTTTAGTTTACTATTTATGGGCCCTCAACCGTCTCTCATCTAGTCTCTTTCAGTGCTTTCTCGCACGGCTCATTTCACTGTGTACTTTTAGTTGTGTTATTATTTACTTGCGACCAAAGGGCAGATGTACAACTGAGCTTTACGTCTCTAATACACTTGCGGCTTTTCTCTTTAATTCTTCTCTCAATAGCTGCCTTTTTGTTTCAGCCCTTCTTGGTAGTCGGTCCTTCCTGGTTTGACCATTCTCGGTTTCATCGTTCCTCTTTCCATGTTATTGTTAACAACCCTTTTTCGGGCCTGTCTCAGCGCTCCTCTCTCGGTTTCATCAAGGCGATTCCCGCTCCGGCACATCTTAGTGCTCCCTATTCGAACTTGCAAGGCGCTTCTCGTTCGGGCTCATCCGAGCGCTTCCCCTTCAGGCTCGTCCGAGCGCTTCTCGTTCGGGCTCGCAAAGCGCCATTCGTTCGGGGTTCCAACGCGCTCCTCTTGCGCGCTCGTCCCAACGCGCCATTGTTCGATCATTTCCTCTTCCGGCGCGTTTGTCATGAAAATTAAAATTAACTCACTTGTAATCGTGTCGTGCAAATGTTTTAATGCTTATTTTCGTTCTTTTAGGATCGTTCAATTTACGAAATCTTATTTATTATTCCCATTTTATCGTTCCCGAAATACAGCGTACTCCAGCTTAGCCGGCTGGAATTGTGATAACCCCAGATATTCGCTGCTGACCTGGGCAAGCTTGCACTAAGCGGCAGTTTTAAGCGCTTCTATTTCAAGCTGCTGCGTGCGTGAAACTCACCACTCCCCGACAGCTGAGGAATTTGTTCTCTATTGCACTCTAGTCCCTAATATCGGTACGGTATTTGCAAGGGATGACCTGTTACTCTGTCCTCCTATCTATCTGTCGAAACTGTTTGGAATATAACCCAGCTCTTCCACTATACGAGATTTTTGAATAAATAGATTGTTCGAGTAACTTAGATGTACTCGAATAAGTGCAGTTGTTTGTAATAAGGTGAAACTTTTTAGAATAAAATACAATTGTTTGTAATAACTTGGAGCTTTTTTCGGACAAATTAAAACTTTCTGTATGAAATGAAACGCATTTGAATAAAATGAGGCTTTTTGAATAGAACGAGACTGTCCAATTAAATGATACTTTTGATGTAAAATGTAGCTTTTGGGATAAAATTAGATTTTTTGCGGATAAAATGAGACTTTTGGCATAAGATGAGGTTTTCTTGGGAGAAAATGGAAAATGTTTTCAATAAACTGAAATCAGGCCTCTTCGGTTAAAATCCGGTACTACCTATTTACTTCTTCCAATCTACTGCACTACAATTGTTCTATTCCAAAATGCATAATCTTACTGTACTTTACCGCTATTTATTTACGCCCGTCTTACTACGGTTTATTCTGTTCCAAACAATTTTCTTATGCTTTCTGTTTTGCATCCATGAATAATCCCTCGTCCCCTCAATAGGTTTTGCCTCACATCGGGCCTACATGGCATCGCCTTACTGTTCACCACAAACCATATCAGCGGATTTCGAAATTTTACGTGCCAAACAATTTTACTCGGATAGCTCTGACTAACCAGGGCATCTGCTAATCTGTAATTTCTCTTTGTAACTGTTTCGTTAATTCCATTTCTCCGGGTCCGATGGCGAAACCTCTCACAGACCGTTAATCACAAATGGAATGAGTAACAACACGCTTAATTTCCATATTAGGATTTGCCATGGTGTTTCTCTGTTTCGACTGTCAAAATCTCGACTGCGATCGAGTCTCAAGAGTTGATAAGCAGCAAAGCGCCAAATAAAAAGCGATTCCATCCCTTTCAATAATAACATTTATTGACCAATTCCACAAGATTTTCCTTTGGACATGGCGGACACCGAACTCAGGAAATTAACCCTCTGTTCGTTTCACAAAAGCACTGCGGCCGCAAAACTCAATCTGAGGCGTAGCATTTTGGCCCCAGAAATCTCTGCATTTCAGCCATTAGGCGTGGTAACCTGCCTCTACCGACAATCGGCCCTCACGGCCCGGAATAGCTGAGTAGTATCGCCTTCTCTAGATGACCTCTTCCACGCCTCTGATTAACTTCCGAACATTGTGACTGTGCCATTTTATCATTTTTCTTCAAGGTCGGTGCCGTACTCTGATCAGTATGATTGTATTGTAGGCTCCTCGTTGGCCGAATTACATTCTTTCCCTAAAGCTCAAATTTGATTCTTTTGCTATAAAAGTCCGATCACTCTCAAGGAGTTAAAGTCTCCAAATCAACGTTTTTCGGTTGCGGTTAAAAGAGGTTTACCGTTCAAAAATTGGGCTTTCTTAAGAAATTAGTTTTATAGTCTACTTCCTTTCTAATTAAGTATGACAAAGTAGCAATATGACGAGCTAATTGAACTCTATTAATTACTTAGAATTGCTTGTTCACGAATTAATAATGCGAATGTTTACTGCGTGCGTAACTTTGCAAATGTTAACCTAATAGTAACTGTTTTCTTTAAAAGCGATCAAAGCTCTTCCTCTATCCAGTTTTAGAATCCACCGGGTAATTTTTCTAGCTCTGATCATTAAATAAATTTTGGTTCGCTCTGTTTTTGAGTCCATTAGAAGGTCCTTGATCACTAAGTCCCTTCGTTTCTATGATTCTTAGTTCCTTAGGGTCACTTCTATTACTTTGAAAGTGCATAAATGATTGAGCCAAAATTCTATTCTTTCTCAAATTACTACAATACCGGTCCTGTAAAACTATACTTTACTCTTTATGAGGCGCACCTTTCAAGAAGGTCTATGGCAAGTTCCGAATTCTACTTTGATTAATTTATGAACACGTTATATGGACGACTTCGACTAATAATTTGTCCTGATTTAATCCCTACTTCTATCTGCGGAACGAATGTGACATTGCCCGGTTCCCTCGTTTTGAAAGGAAAATACATTTTCTTCATTCGCCTTAGAGTCTCTCTTTTCATGTCACTTAATTTGACTGATTTATAACCCAAAAATTTTCACTACATATTTTGTTCAGAGTAATGGTTAGCAATGGCGTTTGCTCTTTTCAGAAGGAACTACCTAATTGTTCCCGGCTAATCTTTTATGAATTTTAATTAATTTCGTTTGAACTGGAGAAAACTTTTCCCATCTTTCCTATTACAAACATCAACGGTATCCCTATCCTTCGCCTATGGAACTTCGATGCACTCTGTGGGCGTAATATATCTATTTGAAAGAAGTCAACGGGGATTTTCAGATTTCACTTTAATAGATTTCTTTCCATGTTTAATCAATTCGAACCCAAAGTTCATCATACTATTCGATCATTGTCTATTTCGATCCCGGAAGGAAATCTTCCCACATGCGTCTAAGGAAGTCGAACCTCCTTTGCTTTGTGATATTGTGTACTCTTCTTGCTTACTAGTGGCGACTTCTACCCATAGCCCTTCTATTTGTCAAATGACCCTCGATTGCCGTATTTCTCCAAATCTTTTCTCTTAAATAAAACAAAAGCAGTTAACAGCGGTCTACAAAAGTGATTCCCTCCTTTCTTACCAGCCGTCTTTGTCTTCATCTCTTTAATATTTAATCTTCGAAAATCGTGCCTTCCGGTTTTCACATTACAATCCCTTTTAGGCCCCGTTTTGATCAACAATGCGGGGCTCAGGCAATGTAAGCCACACTTGGCTAAATCTGGAGAAGCTAGGCCTTCCTAATTGTGCAAAGCCAATCCACCGCTGCTCACCTAATAACGGACTCCAGCAGCTACTCACTCTTCCCTACTCTTTCCTTAATGATTCAATAGCTGACTCATGTCTAATTACTTCTACCTGTCAATGCTAAGACATCCCTTAAATTGTAGAGTCTAAATCCTAGTGATGACTTCATTTGACACACATTTGTCTCATTCATAATCCAGCTGTATAGCTGTTAACTTCTCTCCACTAGAACTAGTCGGAATAACTAGTGTGCTGTATTAGCACTTAGCTGGATAAGCTATTCGAGAACACTCACTTATACCGACAGTGAAGACTGAAACTAAACTGTGTATTTGTACTATATGCTTGAATTCTAACAATGGTCTTTTCTAAATTCGGTTTCAATAAATATAACTGAAAAGTCCTGCAACCAAACTCCCGTGCAGCGAACCTAATTCTTCAAAACATTAAATTTTCAGTCTCGTTTCCATCAAATTTACAACCAGTTTCGGTTCTCTCCTCTTGAAACCTGGTAGCGGGTCTTTACAACAATTTAACTTTCGAGGCAGAATCCAGTTTCCCGGGACTCTACGTTCTTAATTCACGTACTGCATTCTTTTGCATGGCTATTATTTTAGTTTGCAAGTAAACAATCATTTCAGGCAACTTTGTCAATGACTTTATTCTCGTAAAATTAATCACACAATAATAAATGCTCTTGTAGTTATCATTCCTCTATGTTAATTAAGTCTGAGCTCGCGCATCAGTCGCCATTATAGGGCAAACACCATGGAGTGCCTCTCTTACTGCTAGAGGCATTGTGCAGACAGGTCCAACTTGACAGCGCCATTAGCAATGCTATTTTATAGCGAAATTGCGCCCTTAAAATCATGTTAGCGCAAAAAGATCTCCATCAATAATAACAAAACAACAAACAAGAAAGCCGAGCGCTGACTAGCTTCTCGGTACGAACTTTGATGTGCCGTGCAATCTGTAATAGTCTCAAATTTAAGCCACCCTTAAATCGGGGTTTCACATCGCAATTCCATTCGTCATTATCGTTTTATTTCCAGTCGTTTGCGGTTCCCCCTCCAGTAACCGTGCTTGGAAAGCACCTAGGAGTGAGGACGCGAGAACGGGCGATCGTCTTAATCGCATCGTTTCTTTGTCCCGCATTCGTCCGTATCAACTCCAATACTGATATCGCGCTCCGCCGGCTCGACACATTTGGATTGATCCCCTTTCATCAAATCCTCCCTTCCAGTTGGCCTTAGCGGCAACCTCCGGGAGTTGTGGTCGACCACCGTTGGTTCCTTTATCTCATGCGCTTTACTTTCTGTGGACAACCTCCGAGGGTCAGAGTGATCAAGCTCTGACGGTAACTCTTGATTCCCGACACTTGGCATTTCGATTGAATAGTTGGCCAGACTTTTCAATCTACTTGCTAGTGAACGAGTCTCCGAGCTCCTTTCGAAATCGGTCTGGCTGGTACGTTTGCATGCACCATCTCCCGTTTCTATCTTGCCTCCGGAACGTTCGTCTCTTAAGCATGTACTTTGGACCGAGGTCTTTAATCGCTTCGCACTCTGTTCGGCGCTTTTGCATGCGTCGTCAAGTGGAGCATTTTCCGCCTTCCCACCTTCCATTAGAGCATATGGCTAGGTCGAAGGTCTTATGGTCTCCCTCGTTTGCAGCACGCCTACTGCTCACGGGTGACCTCACGGAACCAACATGATGTACCGTACCCATTATGGGGGCTTGATCCCTAGGGCAGCGGTCCACCTTTACAGCTTCCTCCTCCAGTAACCGTGCTTGAAAGGGCACCTAGGAGTGAGGTGTTTACATTTCCTCCTTCGGTAACCGTGCTTGGAAGAGCACCTAGAAGTGAGGTGTTTACATTTCCTCCTTCAGTAACCGTGCTTGGAAGAGCACCTAGAAGTGAGATAATTACATTTCCTCCTCTGTAAGCAGTACCATGTAAGGCACCCAAGAGTGAGGTATTTACACAGCCTCCTCCGTTCGCAGTACCTGGAAGGGTACCCGAGAGTGAGGTGTTCACATTTCCTCCTTCAGTAACCGTGCTTGAAAGAGCACCTAGAAGTGAGGTTTTCACATTACCTCCTCCAGTACCGTGCTTAGAAGGGCACCTAGGAGTGAGGTATTTACATTTCCTCCTCCAGTACCGTGCTTGGAAGAGCACCTAGGAGTGAGGTTTTCAGTGCTCCGTGATACTTTCCTTAACGCGCAACTCAGTTCAGGGGAAACGTTAAAATCGACAGCGTTCCCCTGCGCGTTCCAATGAAATACTGGGCATTTACACGCAACAAATGTGAAAGATAACTCCCCTTTCCGGGTGAGTCCCGCACCGAATCATTCTCTTTTGTCCGCTTCCTCGCCCGCTCTCCTTTAAGGAAAGTGACCATCTCATCCGCTTGTCCATGACTGGAGGTCTTCCTCAGTAAAAGCAATTGCATCACTCTTAATCGCAACTAAGGATTATATGGCAGGCGTATTCCGCTAGGCTGTTCAATATTATTCTGTTGCTAGCGCGCACAAGCGTTAAAGCACTGGACTCCTTAGCATATTTTTATACCAGTTCTACTTAGTTGCTGTTTCGGTTTCATTTCAATTTTACCACTTATGGTCTATTTTCAAGCAATCATTATTAAATATTTCTTATTTCCAATCTAGAAGGTTAAAATTATATAAATTTTAGACCTTCACATATCCCAACACTGAACATTCTTTTATTCCCAAGCGGGTAAGGAAAATTGCTCGATCACCCTAATAGGTTTTTCTGCAATCTTTTTACAATCATCTACCACGCCTTACAAGGCTTCTTTAATGAGTTTATTATTCGGCGTGCTGACGGGAAGTTTTTCAGCTCGTGTGGTTCTACGAGCGGGGGTCTCGCTCATTGCGCGACTAGGCGCAGGCGAAAGCAAATTATTAAAATTACCGTGAGGCTTAAAACAAAACGTACGAGAATAGGGTAAGCAGACAATGAATTACTATAGCGAGACCATGTTGTGGCCCAAAGGCCTTAACCATTAAAAGGCTTATAGTAATCCAAAGAAGGAATATCTTTATCCACATAATATTAAATCACTTTGCTCTGCTGTTGTGTAGAATTCTCTTAGTTTATGCTCTTAGTTTAAACTACTACGAAACTACTACAAATGTACTAAATAGTACCGTGACTGAGCCGTCGGTCGGTTACTGTCCGGTAGACCCGAACCCTGAAGGTCCTCTGACGGTTATTTGCAGCTCCGAGACTTCAACGAGATCGGCAATTTGGTATTTTTCCAGGATCATCTGGGCGATTTTCTGGGGTTTTCCTATCAATACGGCCCTTCCGCCGACGTTGTGAAGGAGCACTCTCAGCTCCCCCGTATAATCAGGATCCACGACTCCTCCTCCGACGACTAGGTTTCTGAAAAGTGACAGCCCCGAACGCCCTACTATGCGGATATAGGATCCCCGAGGGGGTGTGGCAGCTATTCCCGTTCGGGCTGAGGCAGTTTGTTCTTCAAACCACCGACGGTCGTTACTATTACGGGGTTTCCTTCTATTGAACTCCGAAATCGGAAACTTCTTTTGCTCCTTTTCCCTGATGTGGGCGACGAACGTTGCGAATCCCTGGGGGCGGGCTATCTCTAGTTTCCCCGGAAACATGCGTGATCATTCAAGTGATTCTCCTAAGCGGTGCTGTTGTTGGCTTGCGTTTTATTAAGTGAGCGAGCTCCGCAAATCTTCGATTCGGTTGGCGTTTTTGTCTCCACTCTATGGGTCCTTTACGCGCCCGTTCGTGCAACGGGTTTGTTGCTAGTAGTGCTTGTGCGCTAATACCCTATTCCACATCGTCAATTCGAATGGTCGGTGGTGATGGGGAATTTCCCCATTCGTAGAACGGGTAATTTACTAGTTGTCCTTTCTCTGAGTTTTGCAAGTTATCTGAATTTTGTGTTGCTGGTGTACGTAACGTGCCTGGCATGGCCAGGGTGCTTACTGTTCTGCTATTTAGTTGATCACAAGGTGGGGGCCGGGGGCAAGTGAGATTATTTGAAATTTTATAAGTGTTTGGAATTTTGGATTGTCGATGTCAGTGGATAGTGTGGCACAGAATCGTTTGAATCGTCTTTTTAGCAATCTACGACCGAACTTTTAACTCTGTCTTTGTCTGCTGGCAACTAGTACTATGCACGTGTAATTATTATGTAAAGTCAACCTTACAGTTTCCGAGTATTCGATCCGTTTAGATATTTCCAGTTTCTGTTCGCTTCTCTTCAGCTCTCTTGCTCTCAGTTTCGTTCACTCCGTTTCAGCTCTTTTCGTTTCGCTTGTCTTCCGCTCACACAGCACTGTCCCAAACGGTCCCACTGTTCACTTCACTCCAGTTTCTCTCTTCCGCTGAAGCAATACTCGTTTTGTTTATGCACTTTTTGTCTTCTACTGTGTCTGGTCACTGTTTCGTTGTTTCTCTTTACTTTTAACTTTAAACTTTTGTATTTGAAAATTTTAACTGTTCTTTGATGCCCTATTTTTGGATCCTACAACCGGTAGGGCCCTAAGGACATCCTGCAGGCTGCGCCATGAAATGACCGCGTATTATGCTCCCTCCGAGTGTCGCTACTACCCGGGTATTTGCCCATGTGTTAAGAATTTTATGCTAAGGTCCCGGTTTCAAGTCCAATAAGTTACTTATTTATTTCGTCTGTTCTCGCCCAACATCACCAACCGAATGAATACAATTTTAGGATTCCAATATTACCTTTCGATGTCACAAATACAAATTAGTCATTTCTACATGTACATTAACAATCACACCAATATTAGTCATTTCACACTAAGCCCCACGAAATTACATTAACAGGAATATACAGGATTGGAAAAGAGCTGATCGAGTAGAACCTTGAAAGCACAACATCTCCAAGTTTTGCTGATTCGTCACACTCGGCCTACTTATTTTATGTCTTGCTTCCCTCATTGACTTTGTCTCGCCTGCACTTAATTACTCTACTTCGAGGTTTTACTGCTGGCAGTCTCAAGCGAAAGGCTTTGCAGCCCCCCTTCTTGGTAAATGGGAATATTCTTAAATAAACCAATAATTATTGCAACCGACCATGGGATTGTTCGGTTACGTAATATTTCCTCAAGACCGGGATATGACGGGTCTTGACAATAGTGAGAATGCGTTTGTTCTACATATATCATACACACTTCTAAGATTATTACAATTATTAATAATAATGTAATCAATCCCAATTGTAGACAATACGATGGATCAATCATAATGATGGGTCACGAAATAAATCCAGCTCTGTTCATTCCACCCCAGTCCGAAAATTTCATAGTGGCCGGACATTGCAGTTCTGAAATTACCAAAGCATTGATTCCTCCAAAAGGAATTAATGTCATTATGCACAATATGCACTCTCACATTGCAGGTAACTTTTATATACATTATAGATAGTACATTAAAGTAAAAATAGCTATTATCTAGTGGACAAATTAAAAATAGTGATTTGGCTTGTGTATAGGGAGAGGAATAAAAGTGCGACACTTCAGAAACGGTACTGAATTACCTTGGATTGTCAACGATGAGCACTACGACTTTGATTATCAGCAAACAAGAGAATTAACGGAAGAAGTGGTACTCCTGCCCGGAGATCATTTAACCAATGGTAAATATTATTATCTCTAATAATTTCAGTCTTTCATGAAGAGGTCTTCAGTTTGGCCAAGTAGCTTATTCCTTCTTAACTTTTGTTTTAGAATGTGTTTTTAACACAATGGACCGCCACGTGATTACAATGGGAGGTGAAAGCACAATGTCGGAAATGTGCCACACCTATTTAATCTACTATCCCAGAATTGATTTGAGAGGCTGCAAAAGTAATTACCCACTGCCCGAACTAATGCACAAATTCGGAGTTGAAGGAGTTGACCCGTAAGTCTAATTCACTTATTAAATTCAGGCCTTGGAATATTCCTGAATAAATTCCTGAATCTCTTTCAATAATTATGTCGCTAACCAATAATAATAATATTTCAGGAACTCAGATGACATGTTTGATCCTACAATCACGGCTCCACAGTCAATGGCTGGAAGACTTTTCTCTGAGGTCGTCAATGAAAATAAATGGACACCCGAATTTAGACAAGAAATACAACATGATCTCCGATATGGACATCATGTCCCATTTTATGCAGCGGGAAACTATGCCGGACAAAGTAGTAAAGACTTCCTTATCCAAAACTTTGGTAATCCTCAGAGCTATGGAAAGACAAGGGAAACACTTCCCCAATTCACTGGATACCCTGAGGCACCAGAATACAAGTTACCTGAAAGGGATTGCAAGTTTCAATCTCCTTCAAGTGCTTCCCACTTTATTACCAATTTTACACTTCTTCTCGCTACTCTACTAATTACTTACCACCTCTGCTAGGCGCCATTCCTTTACTTGTATTATTTCTAATGTTGCATGTTGCCTAATGTAAGCTAGGTTGTTCTCATAAATGAATCTTTTACTATTTATAAATACTTGTCCATTATTGTTTCATAAAAATTGTACATTAATGTTTATACTAATAAAACGCTTTAAATATATATCTACCAATTTACATTCCATTTATTTAGAGAGTTTGCAAGACACGACTCATTCGTACAATACTAATACTATACATAGAACATAGAATACCTAGGTTCTTTTTGAAGTAATATAATTTCGTTTCCTCAAAGATTGGCATAATGGAGACCCACGATAAAACATAGGTACCAAACCGTGTTTAATGTATTTTTGATTGAATATGCTTTTGGGGGATGTGTTTAATTAAATTATTGTTTTACAGCCCGGACACTCACGTATCTAAATTAGTTTTTTGTTGAAAATAACATTGACTGCAGAAATATTCATTTGAACTTAATAAATATGTGAATATTGAATAATTGTCGAATCACAGACACATCTTCCGAATTCAGCATCTGCATATTTTACACTTATTTGTACACACGTTAGTACCAGTACAAAATAATATGCTTATTATCAGAAAGAAAATAAGTACTATAGTCGGCTAATTTCAGATTTCGAGTGACTTTGTTTAAATGTACTTTCTTTCGTTGACAATGATTTAATTCGCTTCCCAGGACTGTACGTTTTCCGAAATTCTCAAAAACCTTAATAACCTCACTAATATTAAAAGCCGCACTTGAAGTGAGTCACTTCAACAATAGAAGTGCGTTATTCGATCTATTTTATATACCATTTTATCGCAAAAATAGGGTTAAAAAGCGTTTGTCAATCAATATTTTTTAAGTTTCATTTGGGAAACAATATGAATCGCTTGTGACAATTATTGTTTTACACCAGAGTTTATTTCAATGATGGAGTGATAGAAAACTTGAGCGTTACTGGTGTAGTTCGCGCATGGTGAAATAAAGTTAAAAAATTAAGGTCTACAAGGAATCGAACCTGAGAAGCTTCGATATGCAGTCTAACGTCGATCTAAGGCTCAATTAAGTTTACAATCTTTTTTATAATTAAATATGCAGGGATTTACAATGAATTCTGAACACTCGCTGAGATGACGGTGAACCTATGCGTTTCTCTGACGAATAATGCATTTTGAGTACAAATTGTTAGGCAAAACCTTTAAATGTATTTAGTTCCTAATATTTTAATATTTCCACGTACATGAACATGACATTAGGCATTATTGAATTCGAAGATATCAAAGTACACTAAATAAACAAAATAAATGTCATATAACAACAATAAAGGATATTTGTGGCAGCTTGCAGAGACTTCTTATTGCCTTTCTGCTTTCTGGCTATACAATGGTGTTTGTATAATAACTACGAAAATTCTTGAATTTAATAACAAATAGTTCTACCTAGATAGCCATTTTCGATAACGACCTATAAGTAAGGTGACATTGGGATTAGGAGTTTTAGAAACAGAGACTTAATTTCCATTTTAAAACAATTTCCAGCAGAAATGAGAACGATGACGCGGAAATTAAGAATAGATAAAAGTAAAATGCAGATAGTAGGTTAGAATCTTCGAATTTAATACTAGAAAGCCTATTTTTTCTAATAAAAGTTCGACGGAGGAGTGCTCTATAGTCGGCTTCCTGAAAAATACTGATCCATTTATCATAAATACCGAGAATACCAGATTGCTCCAATGACAACCACAATGAAGGAAAAAGGCCTTTTGCTTTATACTCCTCTAAAATTGTCTGATCTACAGAAGAAGTCCATTCTGACTTACTCTTGACAAATCTTTTTTGGTCGAAGACATATTTTCCATATACATCAAACTGCCTCTTAAAATCAATAAAAGCAACCTTTCTACACCCTTGAAACATTCTGTGAATTAATTGAAAGTATTGCAGTCCATATTCATAATAAGAGCATCTCGGAGATAGCATACGAGTCCCAAGAAAGTGCATTGGAAATCCTAGCTGAACATCTTCCTTCATCAACTGCAATTTTGTTCTGCACTTAGTAATGTTAGTTTTGAAGCTGTACTGTAACCATTGCCACTCGGTTTTTTCTTCATCAGTAATATTAAAATGGAATCCCATTTCGGACTGGGCAACCTCCAATTCGAATGAATCAGTACATCTTACCCATGTCGTCAATTTCCCACAAGCATCACTTTTGTTTGCAAAAGGTTTCATATCAGAGGAACAATAGTTATTTTCAAAAAAATAAAAATTATTGACAATTTCCTCTCCCGGTTGCATTATACTTTGTAATAATTTGTCGTAGTCTTCAATAAAATATCTAACTCCGGGACCAACCAAAATGAAATCATCAAGATCTCTAAAATATTTGTATTTCGTTTGGGGGATTTTTGGTGATAGCAGCCCAGAAAACACTTTTCCTTGATAGCAGTTGCTCAAAATAACTGTAACCATAAGATAAATTCCCAAAGTTAAAAAAAGGAAACTTGAACAGATATTAAATTTTATATTTACTCCTTGTTGGACTAATATGGCAAGAAGGGTCCAAACATTTTCTAGGAACGCAACTAAAATATTGTTTTGCGAAATAGGAGGAATTTTGTTGAAAATTAAAGTAGCACCTAAAGCAAGCGAAGTAATCCATATAAAACCCCAAGATAATTTGTCGAAAGGCGATAAATAAATTTCCCATAAAAGTGAAATCTCAACACCGGCGCAGGTCACAAATATATATTTTGGTGCTTCCAGTGTACGCCGATCTCGGCGATTTTTGTTGAGATCATTGAGACGAATGTTTCCTAGTTTAAAATGCCACCAACGATAAAAAGATTCTACAATTGTTGGAATACCCAAAATTTGATTTTTATATCTACGAAATGGTGACAGTGGAAAACTGTCGTTGTGTACTTCGACTGTGTAGGGAACAATGGCGCTCTTCAAAGAAGAATATGTCCAACAGAGTTCAAAATAAATTTCCTGAGGATTAAGACTGTCAATATTTTTGCGATATTTTAAAATTTCCTCGGGTATTGCGATTTGAATTTCTGTGTTTGTGGGAGGAAGGCATAAAACGTCTGAGAAGTACATGCTAACTGATTGTATCCTGTAGACAGCAAACTGCTTTTCAGTTGCTAAAGCTGAATCAGTGAGCAGTATAATAGACCAAGACCTTAGGCCATGAATTCTATTCAGAATTAGTATATAATTATGACTACGCGCTATGTAAACCATGTAACTTTTATCTAATGCAGACTTGGAATACACGTTAGTGGTTTCTAAACTTTCAATGTTCTGTTCTTTAATTAATACTGCAATTTTCACATGCGATAGAACCCATTTTCTCCATTTAAAAAGTCTTGTAGTATTGACATTTGCTATGGCCATCGGTGGATGATTCTCATTGAATTCCAAATGAAGTTGATCTCCATTTTCTGTGATTAAATATATAGCACAATCTGAGAATGAATTAATTATTGTGTTTAATCCTTTGATTTGCATGCCTTGTTGTTCTGTTGTGCTTTGCAACTTCTGAAGATGAATTGTAGAAGGGAAAATCAAAAGTGATAAAGCGAAAATTATGTTCATTTTTGACTTTAGCATACTGTCGTAGAATTTAGATTTGCAGTATGTATTTCATGATTTCAATAGTTAGAAGAGAATTCTTAATGTTCCATTCACTTTCATTAATAGGCCTGAGTATTTCTGCCAAGATATTTGAAGATAATTATGGGTAAAGATAGGTAATATTCCCATCCATAATTATCTATACTGTTAAAGCAATGATGAATAAATTGTTTTTTAAAAACTTGAATGCAGTCATAAATATAAATAAACCAGTGCAACACTGAGCAACTGAATATCGTCCGCAATTTATGGTAAATCCAGATCGTCTATTAATGCACATGAAACTGTATAAGGCTCTATGTTTAGGACTACATTTGTGGGACCGGTATACTGATTGACCCCACATATGAACTTGACCCACACTGGACCTCAGGCAGATGTGTTCCAAATTTGGAGTCAAAATGTCAAATCGCTTCGAAGGACGCACAGCACAGACGACTAGGGCATGAACATTACCTAGGGAAACCTTTTACATACGCGTCACACACAGATATTAGATTATTTTTTCCGACCAATTCGGCTATGCTAATTTCAGAAATAATGGAATAATAATTATTATCGTAGATATGCTCTGAAATGTCCGAAAAATCGATGCTACCTGGGTGGATAGAATTGTATTTTTTTCTACTCTTAATTCTTGATGCGTTTTGGTGATAATCTGGCCTGAGGATTTTATCTGGTATTTTTGAAAATTAATGCCATAATGACACTTCAAGCTAAATTTGAAAGTGAAACACTCCTATTTTATCTCCAAAAGTTATTTCGCTTTTTGCAGACAGAATTCTTTATTTCTGAAATCAGCACAGCCGAAAAGATAGGAAAAATCTTATCTCATAAATGAGTGCGATGGACATGTCAAAGGTTCTCCTTATTGTAAGTATCTGACGGTATTTAGTAATAAAGGAGAAACTATATCAGCAATGTTGTGTGTGAAATGAAGTGAAGTCTTCACTGAAGAATCTTCACTGAAGATACTAACCATTTCGATTACCTCATCAATTGAAGACAAGTAAACCAAACAAACGAATGAATAAAATATGCCACCGAAATGAATGAAGCACAACATAAATGTGTTTTTATGTTTACCGAAAACTTGAACACTACTGGTTAGAAATTCCATCTAGAAACTCGCCGTTTCAAAAGACAATGAAAACAATGAAAAGCGGAATATATTTTCACTCGATTTGAACTTATTTTTAATGTGGTAATGAAAATCCATACATTATGGAAGACCTAAGTATTGTAAATATACCTAAATGATGGGAGTTTCCGTTACCAAAAATCTTGGCCCCTTTGGAAATTTTCTGCAGAAAGTTGGTCCTGTCCTGTGCCGCACCGTATGGCTTTCTTTTTCTCTGTATACAATGACAAATGTTGGAAAGCAGTAAAAAGAGAAAACTTTATTTCATAAGGACTTATCCATTGCTTATTTCCATGGTATCTATATAATTTCTTCAATCATAGTGGTCATTATTTGTTATATTATTTATAACTTGATATCAGTTAGTATTTTGTTTTCACTTCACACTACACAATGACACATATAAAATATAAATGAAGCAAAATGCTTTGGCTGTACATATACAATAAACTACAACAAATAGCAGTGAACAAGAAGGAACCCGTAGTTTTGAGTAGGACAAAATATAAATAAGAACTAGTAGCTTGCAATCTTTTTCGTAATATTATTTACCAATTCCCTGGTGTTCATTTACTCAATACACTCACTAAAAAATTCATAAATGTCATAAAAAGCTCTGCTGCCATATTATTGGAGAGGATGGTAAAGCTTACTGCCGAAATACCTCATATCCAAGATTAGTATACTGTTATAGTAATGACGGTTTGGACAATGGAAATACTTTCTTCATAAGTGAACTGTGACGTCACCGTGGGCACGATTTCTGAAGATTAGTCAGCACTCTCGAATTTCACGTACAGACTCTGTCTGTACTGTCTGTCTGTACTAGTATACACGAATTTCAATTTCATGTGAGCTAAAACTCCTTTATTCTTTACTTTGACCAACTAAATGTTAATCGATTTTCATGAGACCGATATTCAAAAAAATTGTATTGAAATGACCTTTTGAATGATGTATATAAGTTGGGGGTGGCTTGCCCAGAATAATCCCCAGAGTGGGGTTTAATATTTTTAACTAGTGCATATTTGTTTAATTAATGTAGTTATAGACTGTGGACATCGAAGAGTTGGTGCTAACTCAGATAATTGCACCAAAGCTGCACTTTGGCACAAGTTTATGGATTTTTTACTGCCCGAGATAGATTTTCTGATGCCGTCTAGTCTTTAAGAAACTCCACCCTAGTAGACGTCACAATTTAGCTACACGATAAAACAGCAAATTTTGTACAAAGAATGTCCGCAGGTTGCTTCATATAGGTTGTCTGCAAAAATATATTTCGAATTAAGCAATAATTGATACATATTAATGTGAATCATCAGATTATTAAAATGTACGAGAAGAATTGGCTTTGGATTGACGGTATTGCATTTTTGAATTAGTTGTAATTGACACATTGTAGAAGCAAGTGAAATTGCATTTGAAATGAATATATAAGACGTGCCCACGTGTACGCTCGGAAATTAGTTGCGATATTTTTATTTGTTCTTTAGGATTGACAAGTAAATAATACTTATTTCCAATACGATGAGTTTGTTTTAAACCCTTATTGGTTTCGGTGGAGTGTTGTATGTAACTTTGAATATCTCACTGCTGACATCTGTGGACACAATTAAATGTCCATTTTTGTTAAAGACAGCGTTCACTGGTCTGAAGCAAGTTCCAGCAGGGCAAGTTTGCTTTTCTGGTTCAAAAATTACGTCAATATCTTCTCCAGTGGGTTCTAATGTTGTTTGGTTGAATTTAAGCCATCCAACTCTGTATCCCACTTTTGGAACGCTGTTCCAGGAACCATGGTAAGTAATAAAGGCATCTCCTATTGCCGAACAAGGAAAAGCTCCCTCAACTTCATCACAACCAGTCCCATCATAAAATTCAATACCCAAAGGAGCACTGTGAGCTTGCATTGCAAAAATCGGAGGTTGATTCTAGGTAACATTTTATAGAACAGGTTATAGCAAAATATTATATTTCATTTACATCAAGTAAATACTTTGGTAAATACTACAGAATAGAATTACGTTCTCTAAATTCCTGCACCATTCGTCAGTGTGAATTCCATCATTCATTGTAGCAGCCATGGCAAATTGAGTTCCAGGTTCATACCCTTCAAGGTCGTAAGCAGTGAAGCAATAGGGATAACCATAACGAGTCCCAGCGGGTAAATGGAACTTATTTAATTCTTCACCAGGGTTTCCATTATGAATATCTCCTCCCAAATCTGGGCGGTTTAGCATATCATAACCATTATCAACTCCCCATAGAACACCACTTAAATCAAAACCCAGACCGACATTGTTCCTCAATCCATCAGCAAAAACCTAAGTAAAACAGTATTTATTACAAAGAATGATAGTTCGATAATTTCCAAAGCATGAATGCGGATATAACCTCAAAAATCTTAAATTCTTAGAAATTGTATAAATATATATACGTACCCCTCCAAAAATGAATTCGATTCCTCCATCCGGAATGGGTTGATTTAAATTAAAGGTTCGAACTCTAGCCCGGTTGGAATTTGGATCGACATTAGTGGCAGAGCCTACCGTGACATATAACATCCCTCTGCTGTCGATGGCCAACGTTCTGGTATAATGGCAGCAACCAATGTTGGGAATATTATATACTACAGTTTGAGGTGGAGTTGAGATTATTGTTTGTTGTCCTGGTGTGTAGGGCCACCGATAGACAATTGTGGGACTGGATGCATAAAGATATCCCTGGAAATAAGCTATTCCATGATTTAATCCCAGACCCTGGGCGTTCACAATTACAAACTGATTCACAGTTATGGTTCCATCCGAATTTTCTGTTTCTGATAACGCCAAAATATTATTTGATGTTTTGGCAATAACCAAGATGTCTCCTGCTTCATCAACTAAGAGACTTCTTGGAAGTCCAACATCAGCGTACTTTTGTCCAAAAAATGGTTCAGTCGTCTCGAAATTGGCTCCAAATACTTCTTGTCCGTAAAAGGTGAAGCACAAGAATAACACCGCCGCGATGTCCAACTTCATTTTTTTGTAAATCTTAATTTAATAGGCACTGCAAAGAAGATTGAATTATAATTCGGCATGGTTGTTTATTTAGTCTATTCTACTTTATAGGATACCAATGTAGACAACGATAGCCACTGGCATTATGCGTACTTCTTATAAGACGTCCATTGCCATTTTGTCCTGTAAATTAATGAAGATTATATATTATCTCATTTGAATAGTAAAATTGTACCTTGTTGTATCACCAAGGGTTCTGCACAAAAGAAGGAGCAAATAAATTGATTTTTAACTACAGGGCATACTCAACTGCTTAACTTTAATCAGCATTTACATGTAGAGATAGAGATTACCTACTCAAAGTGACAATTTGCTGATAATAATCATAAATCAAAGGTTAAATTTAATAAGGCATTGCGTAAAAGTAGGATGTAAAAGTTGAAATCAATTAATTTTTAACTTTGTTATATATTTTATTAATGTGACCCAGAAAGATTAAAACTGAAATGCTACATTATGGGAAAAATCCCATCTGAGGGTTTATTGTCTCAAAAGTTCGTTTTTATATCAAAAAGCGGAAGAAATTCTTAAAGGAAGCTATCTACGTCGACAAATATATGGTCGCTTTATACTAACTATAGGTTTACTGCATTACAATGCATTATTTCCAAGGAAGTTAATTGTTATTACTACCAGCACAATCTTTCTCTCCAAAGTTAGGTTAGGTACAATGCATAGACTATTAATATTGCAGTGTCATCAATTCAATAATTGCAAGGATAGGAGTATTCTACTTATCAGTATAACATATTTAACGATTTGAACCACTGGGTTGATATGTGATTGCTATTTGTAGTATTTGATTAAGCATATTGACCTTTCGAATCCTGATGCTGGTTTAATACATTTTTATCGTTTACATTCGAAATATATATACATACATATATTATTTCCGTAAAGCTGCAGATTCGCATTTTCAAATCTCACAATCTCACACCTGACTTTGCAAGGAAGAGGAGGTTCCGAAATGTAAAGATAAATGAAAGGCGTTAATAAAGGAACCAGCTTAGTATGATAAAAGTTAAAATATACCAACTCATTCTAAACTGTATTTCCCACAACGGGTTATCTCTACAGATAATTATTAAACTGGAAAATGTATTGAATCGTTATAATACATATGGTTAATTTCAATATTACGAAGATTTGTGGTGCACAAATTGTTGTTAAAATGGACTTTCATTCATATTTTCCAATTTGCCAAACATACGTTATTTATATAAGTTGTTCATTATGTGGACAATTTACCACATTTTATTTATTGATTTCGTACAATATTCACATATATACATTGCGTAGTCATTTAACACTTATCCATTGCACTATAAACACTATTATTTAGCCTTATTATTGCGCAATTCTATAAAATACCTTTTTTTCATTAATAGTCGTAAGCATTAAGCTGCGGGGTTCGATTGGAAATCGTGAAAGTAATTTTTATAAAGTAGAAGGGATGAAATTATTTTCTTGCTGACTTATTTCTCTTCTCTGAGAGACAGTGTAACTTAAAAGTCCTTCAAAGTCTGCACCAGCCAGTTGGCCCGGTCAGTTGTCCTGAGTTGAAGGACAACCAAGACAAGTTGAAGGTAGTGGACAAGGATCCTCGTAAACTCGTTCCTGCTCTACTTCAGGTTCAGCTCCGCAAGCAAACAATCCACAACCTACATGATTTCAGAGCAGAATATTTGTACTAGTACCCACAAAACACTTTTCTCATGCTTTCTCACAAAGTTTCATAAATGGCAAAAAGATTTACGCGGGTAAATTTTGTCGTAAACTCTTGCTGGTACGCAGTACTCTTTACACTGTTTAAAGTAGAAGGGACCGTAATCGTTTCGGTAGGTAGATGCGACTTCCAAATTTCTCTGCTTATATCGTCGTTCATACGGTTTCAATGGCTTGAGTTTCTCTACTCTTTTCGGCCAATACTCATGCTTAAAGAAACAAAAAATATAAAATTATTTTTTTCGAAATGTTTCAGAACTCAAATGTACGATATAAATAGGATGTCGCAAGACCCATTATTTCCTCACCTGGTAAGTTGTAGCAAAGTGATTCTTAGAAAACTCTCGCAAAAAAGGCCTGTTAAACAAATTGGCATTCTCTGATTTTTTTGCACTGGGCTGCTTAGCAGCTCTAATTTCATTGGAGTTGAAAGGAATGAATTTCGACCTGTAGGATGTCACTTTCTCCATTTTACCCTTACTGTAAATACAGAAACAATTGCTCAGTTTCAATAATTTCTTCATGCATAACGCATTAATTGTCAATTGTACGTAATATCAATTTACCTCGGTTTGTAGTCAATTATCGGCTTGAAGGATGCTGTTTTTTGCGACTTCGGAAAGTAATCCACGCGATACACAGAAAGCGCTTTAAAGCGCGGGTACGGGGGAATCTTTGCCTTGATTATTGGTTTGAATGACTCCTCTTTAGTCCCTGTTTTCAGAGGATATTCATACCTGCATATTAATATATTAAAACATTATTTTTTTTGTTTTGCAGTTATAACTAACTGGATTCCTTCAATATTGAATTGTTGATTTTACTTGTAGGTAGAAGCAGCCTCGCATTTGCCAGGAGGAAATCCGACTGTCTGGTAAGGATACATCGGATATGCTCGACGACCACATTTAGCATGAAAATGTTCCTTGTACGTTGAAATTCCTTTAAAGTTTCTCTTAGGAATGACATACTCATTCAATGGAGTAAATGGCTTTCGTCTTTTTACGAAAACACCTTCGGGACATTTGGGAGGCTGTAACATAAACAAAACAAAAATTAAAAGTCACGATAAATGCTAATGGAAAATAACCGTTTGCAATGCACAATGAATGATAATCTTGTACATCAATTATTATTGCATTTCTTTACAGGTATCAATTATCAGGCAATATTTCCTCTATATGATAATCCAAAATATACAGTACATTTGCAATTTATTTCTTTCCCTTATTATTGATGTTACCTACTAGATAACTTACCACTGTGCAACAAGGAACGTTACAATCATTTCTTGGATGCAGGTAACAAGATTTTTGATTGCAGGTTCCGCAATCTCCAGCAGAGTATCCACGGTTTGTACACGGATCATTGGCGATTATGGTAATCGGAGGAAGACTGGATGGTAACATTGTAGAGTAGGTTGATTTTGAGATAATTGGATAGGAAATTCGCTAAGAAAATCTGCCGAACAATAACTTCGGAGAGGAAAATTTTTTGCGTTCGTCAACTTGGTCGACCGATACGGGAATGGGAGAAAACTTATTTCTGGGCGATCTCATAAGGACTGAGAAAACCGCTTAGCACACGTGCTCCACACAACAAAGGAACCTATTTCCATGGAAATTGTATTCATATTTCTTTTTACCATTTAACACATGTTTTCACAAATGAACCTCATTATTGTTAATATTATTTATTATTTACGAAGGTTCTAGTTAAAATCTTTGTTCCACTATTGCATGCATTATAGGACGGTTTTGAATTTATTCACCGTTATCTTTTTTAAATTTTCCATTGATACCGTGCAATCTCTAAATGACGGCTTTGAAAATGCCGTAGACAATACACAAGTAAAGCAATTTCGTAGTTTCGACAAATACTGACTGATAAGGTGCAGCTTAGGTATTACATTTCTGTTATCCATAATGCATAATGAAATTATTTAAATGTTTATGCAAATTTACACTCCACTTGAAATCATTGATGACCCTGTTGATGACCCTTTATATCAACATTGTTAACACTAATCCACAGTCAATCGACTTGGGTGATTAATTTTTCATCAAGGATAGCGCAGAAAGAAACGTAAATGCTCATTTATGTCTACCTAAAAGTCTCGACGCTTTTAAACAATTATGCGCCTATTCTAAATATTCCAAATTCAGTCCGTTGTTTTGTGAATACTAGGACATTCATTCCGCAGTCAATTCTTTTGTATTAAACCTTATCGAAATATAAACTTATCGCAATATAAAAAATTTTTCTTTTGGTATTTTTATTACACATTATTTTTGATTTCTTGGGAGGCATTTCTCTGGTACGTGTGCTACTACAACTGCATAGGTAATATATATATTTGGCTTCATGATTTGAAAAGCAAAAGCGCAAATAATATTAATGCGAACTTTTTTGGTATCTTTTATGAGTCGAGTCTGGTGTGAAATATCAAATTTTAAAAATTGGATTCAGTTTTGCATTCCTTGTTTCATGAAGACATCTAGATAATATAATTTAGTTTCAAAACTGTCTGGCTTGTCCGTATTTGATAGCTAAAGCATATGAGTTCATTATAATATTGGTGTGGCTCTTTGTTTTGCTTGGAAAGTACTTTCACTGCAACCTGTACACGTCCGATTTCTTATGCTAATAATTTTACCCTTTTTTTGAGTTTGTACAATGTATTCTTCATTCTAGTCACCTGACAAGTCACAAGTAGATATTAACAGTATTATGTCGTGATTCTCTGCGAGTTAGAAACAAGATTTTGTAAACGTGAAGGCAGATCTAATTTAATACACAAATATTGTGTTGAAGAAAATTTTTTCCAATTTCATAGAAATTGCAAAAATGTATTAATAGCTGAGAGATTATATAATGAATGAAGACTATATATATTTGGGTTTTATAAACATATATATTGAGTCAATGGAAGTCCGGCCATATCAGCGCACATTAACAATTAAGTGCCCGAATACCTTTTCTTCATTAAGTCAGGGTACTATTCGAGGTTTATTCGGCAACGTAGATTTATGCAGTAATTAGGTGTTGGTAGAGGTCGACCCGGACAAAGTTAACTGACATTTTTAGCTGATTTCTGACTTGTGTAATCTTATCAGGTTAAACAATCGCTAAACACTTTAGCTGCATATTTTGCCCATGTCGGAGTAGTAGGAGTTTTGAGTAGCCAGAGCTGCATGGTTTCATTTATTTTGCAATTATATTACAAAAAGTGCAGAGAAGCACAGATTTATTTCAAGTTAAATAAAAGATAGCTTCTACTTCACTCTCTCGAACAAGAAAATGTCGTCCTATAGAGAAATTATTCAACAAAATTTTGTTTATTTGTCGGAAAATGTCAGTAATCTTGTCGTAGTATTGGCTCACTTGTTTGAGAAGAACATAATATCTGAATCCGAAAAAGAAATAATTGTAAGTGCCGTAAACAGGTAGAGAAATTTAAATAGTATAATGAATAACAAAGTACGTCCTCACGAACGCTTCATTCATTTACATTTTTAAGAGAATCGATTGTTTATTTAAATAAAATTTTGTATTCAATATTTCGTTAGAAAGGAAAACCTACTACATTTGAACAGGGCAACGAACTATTTACTACTTTACTAAGAAAGGACTTAGATCTGAGATGGAATTCAACTATTTCTCCAATACTGAGAAAAACCGGCAATGATCGTCTTGCTGAAAAAATTAAAGATTCTACCCCTAAGAATGTCCCCCTACAGAATGTAAAAGTGCAAGGTTAAGTATCGACTAAAATGAATATCTAAATTTGTTTCCCTAATAATGTAATATATAATGTGTGTAATTATAATTCTAAAATGAAAATAGGGCCGTCACAGAAGAAAACAACGGATACTGTCGTTAACGATTCAGATATTTCTGTGGATCCATTCGGTGAACTCAATTCCCTATGTACTAAGCTGAAATACAAACTTCCAGAATATTCAGTAAGTATACATGTGTCCAATGTGGACTCTGGAATATTTTTAGAACGTTATAGAGATGCACATTCTTATTTATTCAGGAAATTCAAGATGGGTCTTGTTTTCGCTGTATCTGCACTATAAACGGTAAGAATGAATCAGAAACGGCAACTACTAAAAAACAAGCGAAACGTAGGGTGGCTCACAAATGGCTGATGATTTTGAAATCACAAAATCCTGATGTAGCCAAAAAATGAATTAATAACCCCTCTCGTGAAGACAAAGGCAATTAAATTACATTAATAATTGTAATAATTAATAGCAAAAAACTGTTGTGAAAAATTATAAATAAACTTTGAAGTACTAAACACCGGTTTAGCTTAATGACCACTATATTATTTGCACATCATAGATATCATGTTATTGTAAGCGAAAATCAAAGATGAAGACAGTCAGCAAAACTTGGTTACAACCATAAAAATTCAAAAAATTTAATACTTAGTAACAGGATCATTTTATGCTTTGCGGGTTCACGATTCTAAAACACAAATTATGGCCTATACAAGTAGTAGACAGACCAAAATATTCATATATAACAATTAACTCAAAATTGTTTAAAAGGATTTTTGGATGCATGGCATAGTTTTTAATTTTGGCACATTCGCATAATATACGAATATAATATATTTAGATTAAAATTTAATCCTTTCATGCAAATGAATGGTAAAAGCAGAATAAAGAAAGTCTACGGACTGAGTGAAAGTCGCAGGCGGAATTATGGAAATTATGTGGATAAATGAAAATAGCACTAAATGATTTAAACATATGGTACCGAATAATTCAATTACTGATTCTGATTAAATATATGCATTGCAAAATTTCTTCTAATTTAAATCACTTACTGCTATTTTCATTTGTCCAAATAATTCCCATCTTCGACTTTCACTCAGTCCTTAGACTTTCCCTTTCCTGTGGATGCCATTCACTTGCAAGGAAATATTAAATCACATCCCTATATTTATAACGTACAGCATACATATATTGTTCTTGTTTCTACGTATTTCGGTTTTATTGGCTGATTTTATTAAATTTTAATAAGCAGAGTTCAGAAATAATGAGGTCTCTCTTCTGTCTTGATCCAAATAAATGTCACATTTTTTCACTCTATTAAACGAATAACAGAATGCCCAAGTAACCTCGATATACATGCACACAGATTTTGTTGACTTCAGACCTATAGAAACAAGATGATCATAAACTGTAAGTCTGCTTTAATTTGATTGTGTGAAAATATGACTTCCAACTGGATTGTCTCCTATCTTCCTCCAACTGTAGCCATTGTGCTTTCTTTATAACAAATGCAGTTTTCCAAAGGAAAAGTGGGATCATACTTCCGGATGGTCCAAATGAGAACAAGTTTTGAACTGACTGTAAATGATAAAGATAACGCACACAACTGCATTTAACTTCAATACACGATGTAATAAAGTGTTTATCATCGGAATGCATTGCAACCAACCCACGAAACTTCAGATTATCTTCAAAATCATTGAAGTCAATACAAAAAACTGATGTCCACATCAGTACACATTGTAAGTAGAAAGGTTAGGTAGTGCAGTGCTGTAGATGAAGTGATAAGGATAACCTCTTACGATAAATAATAACGCTTCGCATTTTAATGACGCAATTTTGTTATATGTACAAATAAATAGGATGATTTATTTACATGAAAAATTAAATATTCTATATAATTGGTATAATACTTATTTTCAATACAAATAACTTTATTATAAGTAAGAAAATCCTTACAACTGTGTACTTTCATTGCTTTGTAAGGGATTTGTGTTCCTTATATATACCGCAAGGTTCACAAATATTTGGACTGTGACCTGCCTTTTATATACCCCAAAAACAGGTCGAATTCGAATTCCACGAAACGTGGGTAAGGTATTAATATATTACTATAAGGATCCGAATGAATTCCAGTATTGTATGTATGTATAAGGAATTCATTTGGATCTCGGTATAAGCAGATATGAGGCGAAATAATTGATATATGCATATATCAATTATTTTCTTAAGATCTTGTTATTGTGCATGAAAACAACAACATTTATTGTATAAAATTGCCATTTTATGCTAATAATGCATAACTATTGTAAGAGATGATGTGACCACAAAGGAACATTAGCTTTTATTACCTGGTTAGCCCAGTTCCAAAAGGACTTTAATATTTACATCAGTAAAAGTGTGACTCCGTTGCATTTTTGTCATTTACTCATCTAAGGTTATCTTAGGCTTTCCCACCAAATACCTATAATCGACATTTCTTAAATCTAAAGTCATATATAAAGCAACTGCTTGAGTAGTTAAGATTAAGCATTCACTTATTCGTATCGAGTGTTTTTCTCTGGTCGTGTCATCCGAAATCCTCTTTGTACTGTACAGTCACCATCACTTTCGATGACAGTCGCTCCTTATTAAGCGACTTCCCACCTGGTCACTTTCATACGACCACACCTTTTGTGTGGGTCGTCTCCTTTTATGTCCAGAACAAGAGAAGGGTTACATTCTCTTGTTCTTCTAATAAGGTATTCTGAACAATCAGAATAGTCCCTTTCACCTTAGTATAAATGTTTGTTCATTTTCTACGAGGAGGGACATTAACCGTCTGTATGTTGTTTTACACAGACATGAGAGTTACTCAGTAACTCGGCGCTTTGCGCCACACCGGGATCCACCAGGATTCTTGTAGATTAATTTAACCTGAATAAAATATATTCATTAAAACCTAACATAAACGGACTCATTATTTCCATGACAACCTTTGAAAGAGGCTTTAACAGAGCCAGCCTCTGTTCAGTATAAACAAGATTTTATTTGGAATTTCAATAAAATTAATAAGTTATTTTCTGAAAAATTTACAATAAACTCCTACCGAATCCAATATTATTCCCAATTCTTACAATATTGTACATATTATAACCGTAGTGCTAACCAAAAACTTCAATTTTTCAAGTTGAGGTTTAAGCTGAATACGCTAGAGACCGAAATGACAAAATTTGTATAGTAGCTAGTTAGCAAAGTAGCGAACAAATGCACGCAATATACCTAATATACTAACAATAACATCACGTAATTTAGCGCATGAATTGCGTTTATTGGACAATACATTAGCAGCAGACGGTTACATACGTGTTATTGATGATCCATCGCCTTATTATAAATTACCACTTGTAGGTTGTTCTAATTAATTATGAATTTAACCTAAATGAACTCATTTACATTTAATGACTATACAAAGGACAAATACAATTTCTTAAAACAAAATAATAGTACACTCTATTATGCAGTAAGTGACCATAGATAAGATTAACGTCAAAAACTATAAAAATATCCAATTTGTATTTTCATTGGACGAACGCTTTAGTTAAGGTCGCTATTCCTAAATGTACAGGGATAGCAAAGATTGTTAGACCGTGTAAGTTGCGAAACATATGCGAAGGGTGTGCGCCACTATAAATAGCTTCCTTTTTCATATTGGTACCATATTTTAATACTCTATTTCGTAAATTATGAATTAAAACAAGTTTTTAATAAGGTTTTTTATCATTCAGTTTCCCTTTTTGTTTTGCTGATTTGTAGTCCTTACACCACAGGTTTACAAATTTTATATTATAACTCGTGCCAGAACCCAGAACTAGTATTACATTGCCTTATAATAATCTTTCTCTCTTAGAAACACCTCATGTAAAAATTCACTAACGATCTTGGCACTTTTGTCCAAAGTCCACAAAAAGGAGTTCGACCAGGATGGTCAAAGTAGCTAAGTTAATGATACTTATAAAACAAAGTACCAGTCAGCCTGGCCCATCTTTGACAAAATTTATTTTGTTGCAAACTCTTTACTTCCACACTATATCTTTATGTGATAAAATGTGACGATTCGCATGTCAAGAACTAAATACATATGAACAATTGTAATTATTGTGAAATATATTAATAATTTAATTGAAATGAATGAAATAATTTAATAATTACTGTAACGGTAAAAATGTCGTGAAATAATTTAATAATTACTGTAACGGTAAAAATGTCGTGAAATTATTTAATAATTACTGTAACGGTAAAAATGTCGTGAAATAATTTAATAATTACTGTAATGAAAAAAATGTCATGAAATAACTTAATAACTACTGCAATGGAAAAAATTTTATGAAAAAATTTAATAACTACTGCAATGGTAAAAATGTTATGAAATAATTTAATAACTACTGCAATGGTAAAAATGTCATGAAATAATTTAATAACTACTGTAATGGTAAAAATGTAATGAAATAACTTAATAACTACTGCAATGGTAAAGTCATGAAATAATTTAATAACCACTGTAATGATAAAAATATAATGTAAGCGTTAACTATAATGGCAGCTAACAGATCAATCCCCCGGGTTTCGGATTTGAGTACCAATCTGTGATGAAGGCGGCAATGTGGGTATCCCACCCTTTGCAAAAGCTCGGTCGTAGGTCCGCGGCTCTCAATGAGTCCGGTTAGCCACTCTACATATTACTCACACGCTAAGGGTTGTGAACCCCCGGCACAAAGGTAATTGCTTTTTTACCACCCGCAGATTCCTGCTCAAAGCCGAATCCTGGTGTTATGCTAAGTATAAACTATGCATTAAGTGTTATTTACTAATAATAATATATAAATTGTAACTGTGTTGTAAAGGCCAATGGCTAAATCAATTATACAGTTGAATAAATTCTATTCTATTCTATTCTAATAATACGTATAAAGCGTAGTAGTATTACTGATGTAAATACATTTATGGAGCAGCCCTCGACGTCTAAAGCTGGTAAACCGAAAGGGAAAAAGCCTTGAAGTGTAGAGGATCAAATGCTTAATAGAATCGTTAATAAACTAGGGTCCAAACTCTCCCAATGAGATAAGTTAAATAGTTAAAACAGAAGTACTGATCCCGTCAATAAGGTTTGGCAAGGGGGCATAGAAACCCTTCGATTTACAATAACTACCGAGCCGCTATTCGCCACTAACTATTCCGACTTATTGTCTTTTCATAATAAAAATTTCAATTTTTTCAATAATTCCCAAGAAGAGGGGCCATAACAACTAAAATCATCTTGTGATAAATAAAAATTTTGAGATTTTTATTATGAAAAGACAATAAGTCGGAATAGTTTGTGGCGAATAGCGGCTCGGTAGTTATTATTAATCGATGTCTCCTTGCCAAAACCTTATTGACAGGGGCAGTACTCAGAAACAATTGAAGAAGAAAGATTATACCTTTTTTTCATAGACACCTGAAAATACATTCTACAAAGAGCAGTTTTTTTTGAAAAAGGAATCAAGATATCTACAATGGAAAAAGATCCCACTAATTTTACATAAAATAGTAGGTCTACTATTTTGTGTAAAATTTGGAATTTGTTGACAGTTGGGATTCTACGTCTACGTAGAATCCCAACTAATCCCAACTGTCAACAAATTCCATAAAAGAAAAACCAATTCAAATAAAAACAGTGAGTGCCATCAAGCTTAAGTGGCGGAACGATGCCAGTGCGCTCCAGACACCGTTTGTTGCCACAATTGTAGAGGCATTATAGCCCGGTGTGCCCCCTCCACCCAAAATAAGCCAGCAAAAGGGAAACGAATAAGTGGGAATACATTAGAGGAAGTATTCTCCTACTATCATAAGTTTCTTCTATAACTTTAATGTTAAAAAGAACCCTAAGCTTATACAGCTCAGGCACAGCATTCTAATGACTGTGGTTTTGAGAATTAGGGAAATATTTGGAAATTCTTTTATTGAAAAGGACGACTTAACTGACGATGATGTATATATTGAAATCCAGGTAAGAATTTTTACTATTCAATAGATTTTATATTCCTATTTCATTGAATGTTATTTGCTTGTTTGATTTGATGTTTGTTAAGAACGCGATAATAACCACATAAAATTCATAAGAAATATGTTCTTCCGGTTCTGCAAAAAATTTAGCTATGACGTGGAAAAAAATGTCCTCATCAAGCCATCACATCTAGAGAGGAAAGCAACAGTGGAGGGTGTAATATCTCTCCACAATTTGCATCTCAACAGTAAAGGATTCTTTACAATTGGAGGCAAGCCTTCTTTTGTATTACTAACAGGATTAGTATTCAAAGTAATTAGAAAGTATTCAAAAGTCAACCCAATAAATTATGGACAGAAAAACTTGTCGACGCTGCAAGTATCTTTTGGGATAATGAGTATGTCAAACTAAAATGGCAATTGATAGTAAAGAAACGGCTGGTCAAGGAGCTCAGAACTTCTTCCGTGACCGCTTAAGGATGAGTTCTGATTATACTAAAATAACGGTAAAAATTAAATTTGAACAATGACTACACTAACAACTAAATATAAGCGCACTTTCCAACTGTAGCTTTGATGGATATAATACTAGTAAAGCAGAAAGAGAAAATTTGCATATTTAGGAAGTCAGAGTGGTATACTGAACTACAGTTTTACCTAAAAACAGGTAGCACAAAAGGTAAAAGTAGATATTTACTATTGTCGTATCAAAATATTTCGCCACAATAGTTCTACACTATTGTGGATACGCAGAACCTTTGTACTTCAGTCCAAAGTCCACAACAGAGGAGTTTGGACAGATGGTCAATGTAAATATCGAGATGTTGGTGACATTTCCTTACATAGGTATATTGTAATCATACGAGGCCGATTGCCCACTCGTATGATGTAGAAAATTAACAATACTCAGCAGTTTATACACAAACAAACTAATAAATATTTAGTAGTTTGTCACTCGCAATTACTTAGGTATCTCTATATAGGCATACAAACTAATTCAAGTAAGTATAAGGCAAAACTAATAAGAATTTGTAGAGTTACTTATAAATCAGATGGAACAGAAAAGGACAAATTGAATTCTGATGCGTAAGCATTCAAGCAGGATGTAGTCTTAGATAAGTAGGCAAGTGTCTTAACATGACTTACGTTAGGTTAACCATAGTTAGGTACACTTAATATAAATAGGTAGATAATTGCATACAGAAGAATCTCTCTTGTCATTCATTCTCTCGACTTGCTGTACTACTCAGTGGCCACTCCAGTAACACATTTGTAACACACACAAATATTGGAATAAAACTAAGTTTTCTCTTTGCAACTACTACCCGATCTTGTACCAGCGAAGCCGCTATTATTTCTGCGAAGTACCCACATCCGATTTTATAGCGCACTATTAAAACTAATACAAAGTGCAGTAAATTAGTCGCAGAAATAAATGTATTTAAATGTAAACTTTTGATATGCATAATATGCTACTAAAAACTACCTTACCTACTAACGACACAAAGAAATTAAATATTACAGAAAGCAATGCTAATGTCGAAGAAATATACATTTTTAAAGAAACATAACAGTACTAAAGCTTAAATAGTTAATATTACCAAACGCAAACTTAAACTGTACTCAACAGTACATATAGAAAACTTTGACATTTCGTTTTCTTTTCTGTTTTGTAAGGTGATTTGTATTCCTTACACCTTAGGTTTACAAATATATTACAAGTCGTACCAGAACTAGTATTACTTTTCACATTATTACCGTAACAGAGTAATGAAGTTAATATTCCGTTAAAATTTAATGTATTGCATAAATAAAAATCTATTACATTTACTTTTGTTTAGCTCCGTGGTCTATATGGTTTCTTTTAAACATTTAGAGTTCTCTTCTTTTGAAGGAGACGGTGGACAAATTGTTAAATTCAAGCGATGTAGGATTTGCGGGATCCAATACTGATTTTCGTTCGCTCATCATCTTTGATATGGGCCTGTAAAATTTTCATATTTATATTAGTACGTAAAGGTGTAGGTGTTTAACTTACATAAAAGGAGACACTTATATCTCAACCATAATTGTTTACATGCTACATGGTATAAGTTCCCTAAAAACGTGCTTTAAAATTGTTTAATGGATACATTTGTTATTGTTGGTTTGTCATATCGCATGGCACTTAATGCGTGTATTTCAACCTCATTTAGTATGCTTATAAGAACCCCATTTGTCCAAATTAAATACCTATTGCACAACTTTGCAGTGTTTACATCATTATTGACTTTTGATTATTTCATTTAGCAACTATACGAACCAAGTGAAATCAGAATATGTTGAGGTTCATACCTCAAACTCACAAAACCTGCGTGTGTGGATTACACACATAAAATTAAAGCAAAGTATCTCTCTCAATACAGTAAACTGTTTGATTGAGGTTATGCGGTACTGGGTAATGATGGATAATATTACAAAGTAGTGTGTTTGGACTACTAATAATACAATTTCTAATCTCCGTGATCTGACTTTTTTCCTTTTGAAATCTGCACACTTAAATTGGGAATTACATTTAAAACATAAGATTTAGGTTTTATATATAGCCAATTCAGAGTCAGAGAGTTTGTTAATATCTTAATCTCCCAAACAAAAGCTTAATAATCTGAGTTTTACATATTAGTTTGTCATCAAAGGGTAGATATGAGTGCTGTAGCTACACAATAAAGTTACATCTCTTCAGTGGCCTGAACTGAAGTATGTACATGGGATAAAATGCCTCAAGTAGCACATGAATTGGCAATTTAAAAGAAATTTATTGGAACTATATTTATCTTAGATCTTGTTTGGCATTTCAAAATACACTGAAAAAAGGAAAATAAAAGGCAGAGAGAGGTTTCCCAAACAGAAAAGTGTATTACATTATAATATTGATTATTTGATATCCTTCATTTGCATTCATGTCAAATTAAAACTTACATCTCGTGATGAGTTGTGAGTAATATTTATTCCTATTTTTATGCAATATTCAGATTTTTCAGATTTACTCCCACTCTCCGAACGCTGGGCTCGCCGGAGGACATCGAAGACTATAAGAATAGTTCCCAAATGTATGAATAGAATCGGATGTGTAATTTATCCTGCTACCCGGTCGCGCCGCGACAGGTATGCTGAAAATTCTTGAAGGGGGATAGGTACGGGGGTGGGGCGGGGTGGACTCGATAGAGGATCAAATTTTAGGGGGGCAACTCCCCCGGATGGAAGTTTGAGCCGTGGGTGGGGCGGATGGATGGAGGTCTGTGCACCTCCCCGCCCCCCGATTTTTTTTGTTATTTTTTGCCCTTTCGCATGGCGGCCATTTTGTGCTCCAGATTTTTTTGGGTCGCGTACCTACCCCCCTTGAAGCGAGAATTTTTTAGCGGATGGAAAAAAATTTTTCTCGCGGCGGATGGTGAAATACATAAATTACACATCCGAATAGAATATCCCGATTAATTCTTCTGGTCTGTTTCCTGTACATACATACAGGTATATAAATATTCCAATAAATAAAAGAAAGCAAAAAGGAAATCGTCAAAGTAGCATTTATCTGCAACTTTTACGTTTCCATATATTTATTATTATGGTATATAGTATATACTAGTCAATGTTCTCACCTGTATATAGTGCAACTAATTATCAGTAATCTTACTTTTAATTCAGAAACCGAAAGACAAGCACAGTTCTTTGGTCACAGTATTGTATTCATAATTAGTTCTTTTTTCTTGTTTTCCAGAATGTCAATGATTTATAATATTTGCCCATAACTGAACTATTATCGCACGGGGGTCCATTGTTAGCAGGGATCAGTGAGGATTCTTTATTTTTTGATATGTTGTAGAGTGTACCTCAGTGGTCATTTTTGAGTAAAAGTTTTTTTCAGAAAGGTCAATAGGGTGTCCCCTACAGGCCTCTAAAGTCACGAATTTTCCCCTTTTTTCACACATTTCGGTGTGTATTTTGGGATTCCGTTGGCCTACATACACAGGAGTTATACCATTCGACGGGAAATACAATGTAGAACAACACTGCGTACTCAAAAGTTAATTACCACCTACTTGGGGGGGAAATACCCCCGCCCCCAAAGTGGGGGGATCTTGTTCATATTCACTAAGGAGGTTCCAAACATCATTCTAAACCTCCAATAAATCGCTCACAACATTTCACTGAGCCGTTTGTCTTCTTTGGGCGGTCCGCTAGGTCTATTAGGCTCATATACATAAATAAGTTAGCTCTTTATACCCTCCAAACAAGACAAACGGCTCAGTGAAATGTTGTGAGCGATTTATTGGAGGTTTAGAATGATGTTTGGAACCTCCTTAGTGAATATGAAATGAACAAGATCCCCCCCCTTTGGGGGCGGGGGTATTTCCCCCCCAAGTAGGTGGTAATTAACTTTTGAGTACGCAGTGTTGTTCTACATTGTATTTCCCGTCGAACGGTATAACTCCTGTGTCTGTAGGCCAACGGAATCCCAAAATACACACCGAAATGTGTGCAAAAAGGGGAAAAATCATGACTTTAGAGGCCTGTAGGGGACACACTATTGACCTTTCTGAAAAAAACTTTTACTCAAAAATGACCACTGAGGTACACCCTACAACATATCAAAAAATAAAGAATCGTCACTGATCCCTGCTAACAATGGACCCCCGTGCGATGTTCTTTTAAATTGTTACGGAAATCTTAAGCTGATCATGATGTTAATGTTAAACTATCAGTGGAATGAATACCGCGGTAGTTTTTGTGACCTTACCATTCTCGCAAAATGTAGTGCTTTCACCAAAGTACTTTGTTGCCGATACAAATACATGCTTTTGATACAGACACAGCACATTTCTACACCATCCCAGGCAAGAACTATGTTCAATAAGCGATATTCGTAATAGCAACCATTGGTATTGAAGCCAGCAGCAGTCGTCTAAGTCATCCAAACGCGCAAATGAAGGCAGCCAACATTTCACATATCGCCAACCACACGTATGCTGATGTTGCGTCAACCAAATTTTTCTAACTCAGTCAGCTGCCTTTGATATACACTTTCCAGCGTCAACCAAACGTTGGAAAAAATGGTTGACATTACGAATAAGCCTTATTGTTTTATTGTTTAGTGATTCTCTGAAATGCAATGAAAGTCGACAGCACATAAGAATTATGTATTATGTATGCTTCCATTTAAAATTCACAAAGCAATGGGGTTCTATAAGAAATTGTATAGATAAGAATAAGCTTGATTTTTTATCAAAGGATTTTTATATACGAAATGGATTAATGGGGTTACATTTTGGCTCTACCAGGTCCATCATTTTATCCAGAAATAAGACTTTATAACTTTAACGAAGCCTAATAATAACTCTTTAGCAAGAACTCTTTAACTTGAAATCGAACTCAAAATTATTTTTCTAAAAATAGTATAGAGCAGTACACATTCTAAAGACAAAGTCTCCGCAATTTGGAATGATTATCCGAAAATAGATTGATAATGAATGGAATATTGTATCTCATCGTACCTACTCTACTTTGTCAAAGTTTCGTGATTTGGTGGATTGTCCTTCTGGACAGTAGGAAGAATGGCAAAAATAGATAAAAGGACAAATATGATGTTTTATGTGTTCTAAATTGGGCTGTGTACATTTCAATATCAAAATTTTTATTTGAAGTAGAAGTAACTATTGTGTTGTAATGATGTTAATTTTCGGATTTAGCATAATTAACACAGCTATATATTGTAAAAAATATGTTTTACTTATGTATTGTTTTGCTTTGTACACAGTACACTCTACAAATTCTATGACCTTTTAAATTATACGTTTTTTCAGTGCTCAGAAAACATTGGTAAGATATCTAGTTTGCTATAAATTCATTTATTAATGCTGACTTAGTACTTCTTTAAATTGGCTTCACGTTCTACAGGTAGTAAATTTCGACCACAGAATAAACTTCCTGTAATAATAATTATGTTGTGCAACTACTTATCATATTGTCAAGTGTGCGTTTCAACGTTATAAACTCAGTTTAGAAAGTAACATTTCATTTTCCACTTAAAAGTGGTAAGTGGTATTAAATGGTAAATAACGTTAAATACCAGTGCCTCCAAATGTATGGTAAATGCTAAAAAGTAGTAAAATTGGTGAACAGTAATAAAACAGAGTTTATAGCAGTCATGAAAATTACTAAATTAGGATTACAATTATTATATAAGCATTCCTATTATTCAATCTTCACGAAAAGTAAAGTATTACTTTTAAAAAAATGACAATAAATGACATCTATTATTTTAAGTATAAAAGCGTATGGTCCCTTAATTACCATTCCTTACCACAAAAGTACATTTTTACCATTTTACCATAAAAGTGCATTTTTACAACGATTATGGTAAAATAGCCTAAAAAAGGTTTGAGCAATATTAGATAATATAATAAATAAAGTTCGAAGCAATAATAATTTAAAATTAAAATTAGTCTTCCTTTTATATACAAGAAGCTTATCATGATTACTCTAATGTATTATTTCCTTTCAGCAAAACGGTTTTGCACGTTGACAAGCAAAGTATGTATACATAAGTGGAAGCTTCCTTTTTCTCTTTGCGATTCAATTATTTCCCTGAATCTGAAACACAGATTTGACGTACTACACTTATGCTGCAAAACCTGAGAGTGACTGGGAATTTAAAATCACATCCGATTAGTTAATTTCATTAATGCTTATTAGTCTTACAATGAATTTTATTGTGTTCAAATATATATAACAAGGAGTAAGTTAGCATTACAGCATATCTCTTTTGGAAGCTCTGCTGTTAAAATTTCCAAACTTTTGCGGTTCCAAAATGTCTTCAAAATGTATTTTGATCGTAATTTCTGTCGTCATTGTGTCGTGCACCTATGTAAGTAAACTTATTATATCTACATATAATTGTAAGAAAATTACAAAGTAATTCATAACTGCAGCAGAAGAGTCAAACCATTTGGCTGAAAAAGCCATTATGCAACCTTATCGGTGAATTAATTATTGCATTTAAATTTTGGGAGTTGTATTATTTGTTTTCCAAAACTTGGGCTCTGATTAATTCGAATTATCCCCCATAGTTCAATTTTTTAATTTAAATTCGTACATTTGGAATTGATCTGAAAATGCTACATACGAAATTGTTTAGCTTTGGCCTGCTGAACAATTAATAAATTTTAAAATAGCGGTTTTAAATTTTGTTGTGGAGATTTCGAAAATCTGATACTGATATTTTGATTCTTAAGTAGTGCAATTGTGCTTGGGTATTAAAAGTAAAATTATATTTAGTTTTAATTGGGTTTATTGTTATATTTATTAGTAAATATCTACATAATTATAGTGTTCATATTGGTATTGCACTCCACAGGGTGCTCCTAACCATGACCAAATGAAATGTGCTGGCACAGAATTGAAGTTCACGGACGAAATGAAGAAAAGCAGATCCAGTTGCAATACAAAGTATCTTGGAGGAAAATCTGATTCAAAAGAAGCAAAAATGAATTTCAATGTTACGTGCCATTTGATGTGCGAATTCCAGGGATACGGCGTTGTAAGAAATAACTACAAATAGCAAGTTTTGCCTTAAAAGCCTTCAATTTTGGTAGCTAATGAATATTACATAATTCGTTTACTTTATTAAATAGATCTCTCAGGATGGAAAAGTAGACAAAACTAACATGGCAAATTTTGTAAAAACTGTTTTCCCAACCAATGTGCAAGAAGGCTTATCCAAATTGTTTACGAATTGTGCCGATGAAAAAGGTATACATCTTATAAATAAAAAATTATTTGTATTTAGGGCTTTCATTCTACAGTATACTCCATACCCATACCCAGTATTCCTCTCCAAACAATTTATTAATTTCGGTTATGAATCAGGAACTGGTTTGTCTGTAACCGCCGATGGGGATTGCAAAAACTACATACCTTTTCTAACATGCATACTGCAGGCTCAAGTAAAGGTATTTACTCAGATATATAGATAAATTTACTTAAAATATTACTACATATTTATTTTACTTAGGATTTACTATTTACTTAAGGTAATTATGACAATGACGTGTCTTAACATTTAATATGTTTATGACGTTTATGCCCTTGAATAGTAATTGATATTAGGTATTTAACTCAACTGACATTTTTTCGCTTTAGGTATGCAAGTGGGACAAGAGGGCTCCAGCGTAATTAAAATGGCATTTTAATATCGAAATGAAAATTGGAATAAAAGAATGTAAAATCAATGTAATAAAACAATAATACCGCTTTACTGAACACTGAAGTTATCATTTGTTCGTCTTTAACATTGTAATTCTAATTACTCAATGCTGAAACTTTGCTGTCACGAATTTAAGTACTTAAAACTGTAGTAAGTGCATCTCAGAGTTTGAGATTTTTCGCATCACAATAAAAGTCAATGTTCTTCTGCATAAATATTAATTTTCCTCAGAAATTTTTCGTGGCAAGTTAGATAAATGTCAATGGGAATAATTATTGCACCACCTAATTCCGTTATTTAGAGAACTAAGCAAGCGACCAGCACTTCTTTCATTCCTGATTCGATCCCTATTCTAGCCTCATTCGCTCCAGCAAATATTTCTTATGGAGGAAAAGTATTATATACAAATTGTGGTTAGGGAGTGTTACAAATGCTTATTGACTCATACTATACCACCTAAGCAGCAAAAAAAAACTCAAGGACACATTCATTGACTCGGAGGAATCTACGACTCTTCTACTGGCCAACTGACTCACTGACTTCGAAGGTATGGCCTGGAGCAGGACTCCAACGTCGTAATTTGCTGCATTCTCTTTGTTGTGTTGTTTTCTACACTTTATTACCGTATGAGGTTTTGTTTGGTAATAAGTATTGGAGGAGAAAATGCATTAATATATTACATTACGTTGAAAAAAGGGAATATTGTGGCTCCGTTTTTTAGGTCTAGACAAGTCTGGGCAGGAATGTTAGTCACACCTTTTTTGTATTTCCTATTACAGTCATATACCTGCACATTGCATTTGCAGTACCTATACATGCCTAGTTTTTTATTCTATTACAGTGTTGACAAAAATAGCGTTGAATAGGACGCTTATGAATATTTATTTTGCTAAAAAAACTGAAACTGAGGTTACATTGAATAAGCATAACACATAATGCTAATTTTATTAAGCAATACGAAAAAACATTTGGTGTGACTTGGCAATGCATCTGAATTCCTAAAGCAGGGTTGATAAGAGTAAGATTGTGCAATGCATTAGTACATTATTCAAAAACACATGTAGATATATATTTAAGTTTAATGAATAAATATTCAGGACCTATAGCAGAAATAGTATATTCTAATTCTCAATCCTATGACCTGAAGTTTGACGTGTATTGGCCTTCAACTTGCTTCTAAATACAGAGCTTTACTTGATAACAATTTTATTTACAATGTGTATTCATTCAGGCTGTCACAAAACTCGCCAAGCAAGTGTGAAAGCTATGGAAAGCCATTGTAAATGCATTATGCTGTACATATAATTATTTTGTACCTCCACGTCTCCTCCACCACATATTATTGACTACATACGACTGCATTCTACTACTCTTTCTATGCTATTCTGAGATTGGAAGTCTCAAGGTCTCGGTTTCCCACACTGAGTAGTGTAGGATAGGACGTGACATTGACTATTTGACAACTGCCGGCCGGCGTTTTGGAAGAGTTCACTTTGTTATATATACAGTCTGTCTCAACTGCATTTTCTTTCTTCATTGTTCCTTTGCCATCCACCAAGGCAGCAACTAACATCCACTCTGTGTCCAGTATTATTGCCATCCTTCAAAATATTCCAAAATGCCGCAATATAAATTGACGTATTTCGCCGGACGGGGTCTGGGTGAACCCATTCGTCAAATTCTTGCTTACACCGGTACTCCATTTGAAGACGTTCGTATCACTGAACTTCCTCAGGAAAAGAAAGAAGGTAATTTCATGATTTTCAACATAGTTTTCTTTTGTATCTTTTCAATTAAGTATTTTCCATGAACAATTACGTGATTTTAATTCAAGTTAGTTGAATTTTATTCAAGAAATATAGAAAAGAACTATCACGGGCATAAAATATATATTTACAGCATAGTGTAAATGGGGAGTAAAAATGCATTTCAATATTGGAAAATATTTCTAGAGACTAAATTTCTCAAAATTGCATTTAATTGTGACCTGAAGTAAGATATGTGTAGATGTTTAATAAGTGAATTAATTTTATTGTCACTAGAACTGGGGTTGGAATGGGGTCAAGTGCCAATTCTGGAAGTCGATGGAGTGAAGATGGCCCAATCCCTAGCCATTTGTCGATTTCTAGCCAGGAGATTCAAGATAGCGGGAAAGAACGAGGCTGAAGAGTTTCGCTGTGACGAAATTGTGGAAGCAGTCAGAGACTACGGCCTGAGTGAGTCGCTGTATAATTATCTACTCATTTCCATATTAGGGGATTGAATGGAGAATTCTTAGGATGAGTTAATTTGAATTATCAGACCAGATTGGTATTGGCATAATATCAGTACATAGCTATACAGAAATGCTTAGGAACGTGCTTTCCACATAAAACTAAAGGTCTTACTACAGAAATCAGAAAAACAACTTTATTCTATACTTTCCTTATTAATATTTATTTGTTAAAATTGTCCTCATTGCTACAGCATGGTATTGCCAAATCTTCAATGTGTTATACTTATGCGCAACTTGGCGACATCGGTTGACATCATATCATCGAAATGCTGTTCAATAGTGTAGCTACAATACAACAATTCCATATCTAAATATTTTTCTTGTATTTCAGCTTATTCATTGAAAGATTGAGTTAATCAAATTAGTTAATTTTCAGTAGTTATACTAAATAAAAGATTTTAAAATGAAGGGAAGAAATTTAAATTGTTTAAGAGCTTCTCCGTATTTCGTTTAAAACAGGAAAAGTTTTGGATAGTTTCATCGGTTGAGGTAACAAAACAAATTTTTAGACAATCCTACTTTCCTATTGGTAATATGCAGTTTATATGTTACAAGTCAGTGACCAAAAATGTGACATGAACAAGCAACATCTTTGAAAATATTTTTTGACTCCAAGTAATTAGGCATAGAAGTAGAAGTCATACTTGGCTGTGTAGTCGATTAATTATTATTTGAAGTTATTAATCAAAATTTCTTGTAATTGACAGAAACACAACCGTTGTGGATGAGTCTCTTTGGACCTGATAAGTCAAAGTTGGAAGAGCAGAAGAAAACGTTCAAAGAAGTTGACGCTCCAGTTTTCTTGGAGAGATTCAACAAGATTCTAGAAAAGCAAGGGAAGACTTGGTGGGTGGGTGATGGTCTCACTTGGGTCGACATTTACTTCGTTCACAATATCACACAATTTGAGACTGTCTTTGAACTTGGCTTGCTGAATAATTATCCAGCCGTTAAGAAACTCGTTGATGCAGTCGAAAGTGAGCCTAAAATCAAGGAGTGGATCGAAAACAGACCAAAAACTCCTTTCTGAGCACTCAATGATTGAAATATCCTACCAATGCCATTCTTTCAGCAAAGATCTACTTATGTTTTCTAGATATTACCTTTCAATTGTTGCATCAACTTAAGCGAAAATAAGCTTTAAAATAATTTGGAATTTCAAATTCATTGGGAAATAAATAATGGAGAATATAAATTACAGTTCGTTACAAGCATCTTCATTAATTATTTCGAGAGAATATTTATCACTTAACCTGAAAATTAGTTAAATGCACATGTAGCAATTGAAAATGCCACTTTCCCAGACTTTTGCATATAATGGGGACAAAAAACAATAATTCTGATCTTCTCAGAAGAACTACGGCATAATGTCAAGCATTTGATTTCCTTCGTGGTAATAATTTGAATAAATAATAAGCTTTTATTGATATTGAATATTATTACTTACTAACCATTGCAGTTATATTAATTTTGAATATTCCATCTTCCCTTTAGCTTATAACCGCAGACCATGCACATCGACTACGTTGACAATTTAGAACTCTGAAAGATGTATGGCTTGTCGGTGGTTATAAATTAGAGGAAAGTAAGAATAGTAATTAATTTATTATTGAATTTATAAATTACTTTTATCCCATCTTGTATAAAATTAGTTAATATTTAAAAAAATGAATTTGCCTTAATGTACATGCAATTCAGTAACTTTATGAGCAGTTCCGATGTACTCAAGGAATGTAATTATAATCGGTGAATCGGAATATAAGATTTCCATAAAGATTGGTGGTGGCAAAAAGAACGAGAACACAGGTGATGTTCATGAAAAGGCCCATTCTTATCATGTCAGTCACTTTCATATTTCCTGCAGCGTAGACTATGGCATTAGGAGGGGTAGCTAAAACGAATTGCAACATTATTTAAGTTTAATTAATCAATCAATTTATTCCATAATAAAATGTATTTAATTAATTACCAACTGGAAGCATGAAAGCATAAGAACACGTCACAGTAGCCGGAAGTGTCAAGTACAATGGATGAACATTCAGTTCCTTTGACTGCCAAAGTAAAAAACATCGAATGTATACCATTTCAAAGCTTTCTTCTTAACGAATTCGTTTCCCTATGTTGATCTTTGTTATTCTTTTGTGAGTTTTGTAAATTTTTCTGACCTTAAGACTACTAAAGACCACAACTTTTGATTTTAAATAATTTTAGCAATATCTTCTAGTTAATGAAATAAAAAATAATAAGGAATGTGCTGAAGGGCTACCAATTCAAGAAGTATTGGAATGACGATGCTGGCGGTTGCTGTATTGGAAGCTACTTCCGTTATAACTGCAATGAGAGCCATGCAGGTGAGTTGTAATGCTGGAACAGGGAAACCTGAAAGGGCCGTCAGAGACCGCCCAATCAAGGCTGATAAACCTGCCTTCTTAGCTCCTTTAGACAAAGCATACCCACCTCCTAAAAACACAAACAGTATAAAATAATTTTTTGCAACTAAATTTAATTTTTTTCTCTGTCATTCACAATAAACTTAATAATTATGCATGTTTCAAGAAAGTTTCAGATAAATTAATTCCTTTCCTTACCATATATGGAAACTGTGATGTATTATTTAGTGATATTTAAGTAAGTTGGAAGCTTACATACCAAGAAGAATAACAACACCCCATGGAAATCGTTCTTGAACAAAACTCCAATCTAGCAGAGGCTTCATTTCCACATTCTCAAAATCTATAGTAGATTTGAATAAGTTTACTTCAACATAATATAGAAGATGTATGTATTAAATGCATAAATTGTAGTAGTACTGACCCCCAGTTCGAAATGCTCTGTAGAACTCGACATTTCTTGGGATGATAAAGAATAAAACTCCTATAAGTAGTGTGGCAGTAGAAATACTGACACTGGGTCCGCCATGAAACAGTTCACTCCACCCAGGAATGAATTTTGGGTCATGCAAGACCCAGCTGAAAACAGCAGCAGCAAAACAGAGACCAACTGAAATCTCATGAGTTGTGATAGATCCCAAATCCTCGTACTTTTCACGGAGCATCGTTTTTATTTTCGATTCCATCTCCGGATTGAAAATGGCATTTGTTGTTGAATTCTCTCGTTCTGCCTTAGTTTGCCAAAACTTGAATTTACTTGGAATTCCTATGAAAGCTAGCTGCAGGTAAACCCACGCAATTGTAACGTTTATAAGCATTGGTAGAATGTTGAAAGCCATCCATGTTGCAAAGGTTAGGGCGGCGTAATCTCCGTGGTGCTTTGGATCCAAACTGAATAGTGAAAGGAATTTAGTAATAATAATTAATAAAGTTGGCAAAAATCCGTTTTTGCGAAATTCCGTCACAACTTTAATGGAGTGATTTTAATTCACATTGTATTCAAGGTTTATATTTAGAAGCAGTCTCTCAAATCTGAATAATCTTAATTCTCTTTGTTCTATGGTGTTGTCCTATATAAATATTATAATTCTTCGTGGTTTTGTGCAGAAACATAAGTCATTCTATAAAGTTTATCAATATTAAAATTTTGTAATGCATTAATGTATAGATGTTTTAGATATAAGCTAAAATAACTTTTAAGTGTGAAATAATGTATACCTATATGTTTGTCCATTTTTTTTTACTTTAGGGAATGTATAATGTTTTTCCCAATCGGTCTTTGCCAAACGTTTGTGTTCAAACTTTTTAGTAATACATTAACTTTTTAATAATTAATGTGAGATTAAATGTTGAACTTACTTTCCAAGAAATTCCAATGCCACTAGATTTGTACCGCTCCCTGTAATAACCTGTTTAATTAAACTTTAATAAATATTAAATGACTTCTTAAATTTTGTTAATTTTTTGATGAACTAAATGAAAGTTGGAATGATTGAAGTTTAATTATCTGAACAAATATGTTAAATACAAGGTTCTAGAGTAATTATTATTGTGATTTCTTGTTTAGAAGCGGTTACTGTAGTCTACTTAGTTAACGTACCCCAGTTCCACCTATATTGGATGAATAGCATGTTGCCAATAAAAACATCGTTCGCATACTTTGAATTGTTTCTTCCAATGCTTTCTTTTTCTCTTCATAGGATTGGGTGCTTTTGCTGAAATGAAATATTCCAAAAGGTAAACATGAAGTTACTTAGCCAAAATATTTGTACTTCCATTGATTATCGATTGCCATGATTGAACTTTCTCAATCTTAAAATCATATCATACCTTAGCAGAACAAATATTTACTATTTACTTCCTTATAATTTATAAATCTAAAGCGAAAAAAATAATTTCTTCAGTGTACTCACTACTTTTTCATAGTGTTAACATTGTTCGATTTATCCACGCTTAGAGTAACCGACTTCTCCTTATTTACTATGTTATTGCAGTTTTCTTCATGTAGATTTCCTCGGTTTGCTTTCTTAGTTTCCAACCTTAACTGGCTCTCAGATTCGAATTCGTTTTTTGATGTATTCAAAACTTCGGAATTCTCTTCATTAGCAGTAAAAGCTGGATTAATGGTTCCCAAAACTTCCGCTGAATTCCCAGTGGATTTATTTTCACTTTGAAAAACTTCTTCTAAACTCTAAACATGAATATTATTTATTAATAGGTACGTGTTAGGCAGAGTATTAAAAGCACGGTATGAGAAAACGAATCGGAGTTGGAAAATAAAGTTTGTAGGATACAAGTTATATTTTTAGTAACGAAAGAATTACCTTCTGTAGTTCCAAGAGGACTGCTTGGATGATGGGAACCATCATTGCTGTTGTTGCAGTGTTGAACATCCACATGGACAAGAACATTGTCGTCAACATGATTCCTAGCATCAACCTTAATAAAAACTGGAGTTTCATTTTTGATAAATTTATATAGTTTGGAAGATTGAATATTAAAGATAACTGACATGGCAATACTTGCGCCAGTAGCAAGCATAACTCTGAGGGCGATTCTTTTATGTAAGTTGCTGTATTCAAAGGCTAAGGCAACTAGGAGTCCTCCAACAAAAACCATGATGGAGTCTTTCAAATACTCTTGGGTGATTTCATCTACAAAAAGACTTAATTACATTGTGCAACGTACTCTCTGTATTATTTAACATGGGATATTATTAGCATGAGTCATTACTCAAAATCGCCTTTCTACATTAATAAAGACTAGAGCATCATAATGAAATGTGTATGAATAATTATCTCACTAGAATCAATTATTCCAAACAGGGGATAGAGTACAACGGGTATTAAGGCAGTCACCGGAATAGGCACAGCCTCAGTCATCCAAAATATAGCCATCAAAAGGACAGCATAGCAGCATAAGGCCGTCTTAAGATTTCATCGGAAAGTGATCATTAAACTTATGTAATGATAGTAGCAGATTTTAAAACGAGACAAATATTTAATCATTACCTTTGATTCTTGAAAAAGAATTGGAATAGGTAGTAATATAATAGGAAGGACGAAAACCAATATAACCCTCCAGTACAACAAAATCCTCCAATTCCCAGAAATCCGACTTTCAGCCATAATTTACAACGGGTTTGGGGCGTAAAAGTATTTATGCAGAAATTGATAATAGTTGAAAATCTATTTAGATTTATCAATTTATTATACTTATGTGAAATGTACGACCAACCAAAAGTATTTAATTGCACAAGGAACATAAATAGACGAAAACGTTTTGAAAGAGCGTAATTGAATGTCCTGCTGAACTGAGAAACGCAGATAACTATTTAATAATCAAATTGTTTACGTTTGTCTCAACCATTCAGTGTTTCGATGCGTTACGGAAGAAGGGTGCAAGACTAATCAAGTGAGATTTCATTAAGTAGTAATTTAAGAATGGGTTGATTTTTAGTCTCCAATTTTCGGTGCAAGCCGTTAATTTGTAATTTACTAGATTTTTATATTACAGATTACTTTTACTAATGACTTTTACTTTTCGTAAGGATTAGGCATTAAAAACACAGCTGTCCAGTATAATTGGGGGTTATTTGTGTTTACTACCAATTAATAGTATATCAAGCTCAAAACATTTTCAACCTCTGATTTTGATGTATCTATGTATTAGTCATGGAAATCAATGCCCTATTGTGAGCATCATAATCCTGAGAGTCTTGCGTAGAAGACTAACCAAACTGACATGATGCTGCATTATTGGAATTTATTAACTGGCTAATGATGTAACACTATTGCCAAACATGTCTTGGAAATGAGAGCAAGAAAAATAGATCTTTATGTTCTGATTTTACAAAGACTGTGCCGACAGTTTATGTCGATTTTCGGATTGATGTGCGGAATATTTTAATATGTAGCATGAAAGTTTATTCTTGTATTTGTCTCATTGAGTCAGACTGAAATCATCCCATTTTCTTATTTTACATCAATAGTAGACATGAAAAGAGAGAGTTTTATGTTATAAGCAAACAGATCTGTCAAAGTTTTGGTGTTTATTACTTACGCATGGTTGGAAAAGATTCTTTTACTTGCAATCAAGAAATGCGACATGACGTTGGCCAGTTGCCTTTAAATATTAATGCTGTAATTCAAAAGTTAATGAAGCGTTTAAAATAAACTGAAGAAATGTTAATGTTATTAAAAGTATAGGATGTCAAAAATATTTACCTTTCAAAACATGCCGCACAGCTAATTCGGGGATTTTAGCAATTTGACGAAAATTCTGTCAAATGCTCTAAATCATAATACTTTTTACTAATTATAGTAATATTTCAATCGACTTGTGAAGCTTCAAAATTTATTTATTTCTTCGTTATATTTCAGTCGTAATTTTTACAAATGATCAGGGGTCGGACATTTATGTAAAAAAATATTTTCGGTGGTTATTCGTACCGCTGCTAGCTTTCGTATCTACACGTTTGGTACCCGTAGGAGTCTTTTAGAAGCAACATAAAAAAAATATTTTCAATATTTCACCTTTTAAGGAAATATATATATTTTAGTAAATATTTTTTATTTAAAAAAATATTTACCAAAATATTTCGGCTATAAGAAAATTTTTTTCAATATTTTGCTTGTTTTAGACAAAAAAATGGAATTTTTTTGAAAAATTGACCAAATTTTACTGTAAAAAATCTTTTTCAAGTGGAAAATTATTTATCAAAAATTTTTTTCATCTAAAGGATATTTTTGGCAGTTTAAAAAAAAATTTTGGCCACTTAAAAATTTTTTTTGACTCCTTAAAGCAATTTTTTTGGCTCTATAAAAAAATATTTTAACTTTTAAATCAATATTTTCGATATTTTAAGCAAATGTTTAGTAAATATTTCGCCCCTTTTTAAGAAAATAAAAAATAAATATTTTCGAAGTTTAAAAAAATAAATGTCCGACCCATGCAAATGATGCTTCGACACAATTATTTCAAATACTCAAACACAAATAGACTTATCCCATCATTATCAAAGACAACGAGTAATAAAATAAATGATATACTATAACTCTAGTCAGACTACTCTTTTATTATTGTTCTCATTTAAACCGAACATGAAAGGTGTAAATTTCCATTGGTTCCATTAAAAGGTATTCATCGGTCCCCAGCGTCATAAAATCATGTAAAAATGATAGACTTTTTTGGGTGGCGTTTGCTTCAAGCATATTGTGAAGTAAATCTTCCAGTTTCAACTGTAACCAAAATCATGATTTATAAGTGTTGTGGAATGTCATATTAATCATGAAATCTTTATATCACTTTAATGCATAATGCAAAACTATTCTTACTTCTTCAAATGATTTAAGGTTACTAAGTCGGCACTGGTGAAGAATTGTCTGACTATGGAAACGGGCGTCAAATCCCACACGATGAAGAATAACTGCAGCTTGAGGCAGAGGAGTGTATTTGAGATCATCTAAGGAATCTGGAAAGTGAGCCAAAGGAATTGCATCTACGAATTCCACATCACAAGGAATGTATCTCGTTGGATTGTAGTCCGCTACTAGGTTAAGAAGGTCTTCATTAAGTCGTTCGGCTGTAGCTTCAAATATTTTGATTGGATGGAGAAGTTCGTTTTTAATAAGATTTGCTCTTAAAGACAACATTGGGGCCTTCAAATCCATCTGCTCGTCCTAAATCGATCAAAATATTAAATTCATAGAAATTGCAATTAACGTGGCATTTTGCATGAGCAAACTGACAATACATCTTTAAATATTAATCGTAATTTCTATTTCTAAGTAGTTATTCTCAATATTCGCTTTTCTCTTCTGAAATTATTATATTTTGTATTTAATATCAATAGCATGGATTTTAAGAATATTTTACCAGACAAGTAGGGGTCTCTAATAATATTTTGAAAACATTAAGATTTGTGACTGCTGGTCCAGACCCTTGCCCTACACCAAGGCCATCGTCGCTGAAAAGAGTCCGATCCATTACCACCTTCAAATAAAAAATATTGAATATCCTTTTTCATTCAATAAACCATATATGGGTAACTATTATTTTATAAATTGAGCAAAATATCATCGTAGATAGGTCAAAATTTAAAATAAAAGTGGAACACAAGATAATATGAAACTGAATTTTCAAAAAACTAGGGCTTGTAATTAACTACCCTTAAAAATAATCAGTTTTCCATAAAGAAACATCTTTATTTTTCAATAAGAATAATCAGTTACTATAAACATATTATTTTCCCAAAATAGACGTCACTAAATACAAGGATAATCATTTTCCCATAATAAAATTGCTTTTACTCATATTAGGTTCGTCCACAGATATACCTAGATTATACTTAAACGAAATTATGCCGTATTATACCGTAACGAAAGACGAACTTAAATTTAATTTTAACTTTTTATTTATAAAATTTATGCTAACTATGAGAAAATATAATCATGTTAATTAAACACTATAGATGATACACAAAAAGTTATGAAGGAAAAAGAACAAACTATATAAAAGGGAATGGGGAAATGATTATACTTATATTGAGTGACGATTCTTATGGGAAAATAATATTTTTATGGTAGATTATTCTTATATGAAAAAATGATGACTTTATGGAAAACAGAATATTTTTAAACAATTGATTATTCGTAAATGATGTGTATTAAAATGTGAAAAAAGTTGAAACTCACGTCGATTTGTCCAGACTCCAGACTTGCAGTGCCAACGGGCTGACCCCCGAGAACTGTCACTCGAAGATCAGAATCCTCAATGTAGGAGGCAGATGGCATGGGATAATAATTGCCTTGTATTGGCATAGATTCAAACCTATTTCGTTTGATCATCTATGGTAAAATATATTGTATTACTTTATTACATTTTACTTATAATTGTGTAAATTATTTTGAAGTGTAAATTTTGTTTTCCACAGGTGATTACTTACTTGGAATGCATTGAGATCAGTGTAAGAGACATTTCCTGATTGCACATTGCTTTCCAATCGCATAAGCAGCTCAAAATTACTTTTGTTATTGATGTCGATAAGATTTGAGATTTCTATAGCGCCACTGTCAATCCCTAATGGCATTAGTCATTAAAACCTTGATTCGAAAATCCATTAATTAAATTCCATGATATTTATACCAGGGTGTTCGTAAATTGTCACTCGGTGCTGAATTATGGGCAAAGAAACTTCGACGTAACTTTTTAGTCGGCCTTTGACTATTTTAATAAGAGGATTGCTCACTTCAAGCCGTTTTGCTGGACCATCTGGCATAAACAAATACAGACCAGAAGGAACACGATTTTCGTAGGTCGTTCCGTATCTACAGAGAGTAAAAAAGATTGCAAATCAAAAGTAGGAAATTTAGCTTAACTTTTCTTGTGAGATAATAATATAAAGTCTTCTAAGTAAATGTATTGCTGAAGATTAAAAAAACACGCAAGTATTTTGGTATTAATAGAAAAATATTTCATTAATTGTTTTTTAACGTACGTGTAATTGAACAAAAGTTTCCAACTTACGTAAACAAACCTATTTTTAAGTCATGTATTTTCCCATGTAGATCAACACTATTGATGAAACCGTTAGAATCAAAATTCACTCGAAAATTTGAGTTGGAAATTTCTAGTGGCAAATTTTTCCCTGAAGAAATGTTGAAATTTGAATTAGGAGGAATCGAAATGCTGTGATTACCCTCCAAAAATATTTGAGGGATTTCTGGCCTGCAAAAATCGATATTTTAAGTAAAATTATTGAATTCTAGAAAACTAATAATTTGGCAAATAAAAACAGAGTGTACCTAAGTTCATTCCCTGTCAAATTGCGTAAATTAACCAGGAAAGTATTAACAGCCATTGCATCCAATTTCACAACAAAATTTAGCTCAAAAATGTGTTGAGAGATTTGACCATGTTCAAAAATGGGAAATAATTCAGATTCCATAACGTAGCGTTTCAAGTTAGTGACTTGAACCGTAGTAGTTTCTTGACCTTCTGGAATTCTAATTCGGAGCGAAACAAGTTTTGTGCGCTTTTGAATCGGATTGAAAAGCGTGACAACAGCTGTGGGATTTTCCAATGACAAGGAAATTGTTTCAAGTGATGGCAGAGTGTAAATCGGGGCATTTCTTAAAATTGACGAGAAATGGGATTTAAATCTCAACGAATTATTATGTGCATCTGCTATTTTTGCGGTCACTTCGCCATTATGGCTAATGTGAGTCAAAATTTGCAAGGACTGTTCCATGACGTAATTGCAATTGTCAATGGCTGTGTTCAACCTAAAAATATATATCCAAAGCTTCAAAGCAGGTTACAATGTTTACTGGTAATTCTTTGTAATATCTTAATGCTAAAAAGTCGTAATTCTTGCAAAAAAGTCTTGTTGACATTACTTTTCTGCGTAATCATCCATAACATCGTCTTTTGAAGTACCAGTCACACCATCGTGATGTTGGAACAAACTTAAACTTCGTCTGGCAATTCTCAAGTAACCAAACAATGTACTCATAAAAGGAAATCTTGAGAGACCACCAGCTCTTCTAAATAATTCTGCATTGAGGAAGGTGTATGCAAGATGTGCAGCCCTTTAAAAATACAAATACTTCTATTATTGAACAAAAACACTAAATTAAAGCTTTAATTCCACGTTGCATAATTATAGAGAAATCCCAGTTCACCTCAAGTCAGAAATTAGTTTTCTGTCGAGAGCCTTATGAAATGGTCGGGAAGTGTAGTATCCACTCCAATAATGGTCGTCCCTTCAAAAGATAAAGGTAAGCGGACTAAAAATCAATTTAATGAAGTTATAACGATTAAAACGGGTTAAGGGGTAAATTATGGCCAATTACTTGTCAGCATATGTGAAAAAATCTCCGGACAACTTAGACAGGTTTATTTTCTTGGAAGCAATATCGGATTCTATGGCTTCAAAATATTCATCCAGAGTTGCAAACCGCATCTACTTTCAGTTAATTGTAATTTTCAACAATGCTTACCAGTTTAATGAAATTTTCAATTGCAATTGGGATTTGAGTCAGTTTGACTTTAAATAGACACTTTTATGAACCGTGTCGCCTTCAATTTAATTTACCTCAGTGAGTAAATCTTTCCTTTGATTAACATGGTTAGAGATATTTACATAGTTCCTTGTCATATCATCCCATTCTAAGTTTGTATTCCAACCAAAGTCGGCCCCAATAGGAACTAGCACTTTGTTTGTCTTAAAAAGCATTCCTTTCTTTTTGTATTGGTCCACTAGATCTGCACTCCTCTTTGCAACATTTTCTTCCGTTATTTCAGTTGCGGTGTACCAAGGGCTGGAAGGCTCTCTGAAGTCAAAAGTTCTGCAGAGGTATTGGTCTGGACCACAAGTGCCGACTGTTGTGTAGCTTGAAAATGGTTCCATGTGAGTCATCATGTCTGTCGAACCGGATTTGTCTTAAAAATTTGTAAAAACATTTTCAGCAAAGTAACATTTTTTCAAGATACAAAATATCATTCGCATTTTCTTACGAAATTGCTTTTTTAAAATACATTATACAAATAAATACCCCAATTCTGCCTCCAAAGGAATTCTAATTCCTGCCTGTTTCCCAAGAATTGCTTGACAAGATAATGTGTCCGTTGTATTAACATATTTTGAAAACCAGATCTTTTCAAAATGTACGCCATTGTTGGTGAAAGCCCAAAAGGATCGATCGACCAACCGTTTCTACGTTAATTAATTTTCATAACAATTCAGAAATGCAAAAAAATTTTGTTAAAACTGAAATAAAAGTCCATACTCCTACTTAAGAATAAGAGTATACGATACTTTGTTTAAAGTATAAAAGGTATAATACCTTGGCACGTAACCAAGATGTTGCTGAAGCCACTGGTTTCCTTCAAAGAGTTGAATAATTATGGAATAATAGTGAGAATTAGCTTCATCGGGCATTACCCATCCGCCTGTAACGAATTCCAATTGCTGTCTTTCAACAATCCTAGAAATTTCAATTTCCTAAACTATATTATTAGCACATTTCCGGTAATTATTTATTTGGGAATTACCATAGGCTACAAAATTGTAATTTAATATTGTTTTATTTTACTCTGCGTGTGTTAGAATGTGCGATTTAATTTTACTGGAAAAAATTCCAGGTCCCGCAATTTGAAAAAGAAATTAAAAGAAATTGGTACTTAAGTCTGGTTAATGAAATAGTTACATTGTATTTTTGAAAGATTGCCATTTCAATAAATGAAATAATAAAAGTAAAATTGTTTCAAAGACTTATTCAAAATATGGAAAAAAGCTATTAAAACATTGCTTACTGTTTTAGTCTCTCTCTTTTCTCTTGTGAAATTTCATCCCACCACAAACTGAAGAAGGACATTTCTGCCCAAATAAACTTCATGGAGGGATTTTTATCCAAGCGTTCTAGCATCAGGTCTAAAATATCTCTGACAGTATCGTTGTAGTAAGTTTCGAAAGTTTTTAACCAACCTACACAATTACGTTATCTCAGTTACATTTATTATGCCCTAAAAATTGAAATGAACGAACAACAGAAATTGAAGTAGTAATAAAACCAGGATCGTTGTGAGCATGAGGAACTAGAAAGACTGTGAGTCTATCGGCGTCAGTAAATCTTGAATCATCAATTTGTATCTTCCAATTTTGATGCCAGTCCCCGTATTGTAGAGTATTTTCAAAATCTAAACCTTCATAAATATCTAGAACCTAATAGAAAAATGACAACAAATTTGAATGTTCTTAAAGTGGATTTCACGAATTGAAAATTTCATAAATTGTGTTGCAATAAATATATTGAATGAAAATTCAGAATGACAGTTTACATTGATATCCGAGTGGGCTTTTCCTTCTAATCCAAATGACGATGTGCAGCCTGTGTGTAATTCACCATTCACGTCAAAGTCCATGTCCTCCATGTTTTCAGTAGTTTCCATTTTGGTAGATGTATTAACTGTCAAATCTCTGCTTGATATATCATTTGATAGCCGTAAGCTAACATTTGTATCGTAAAGCATTTCGAAAAACACTTTTGAAAATGTAAACATAACGACAAAAACGGCCACCCAATACATTGGGTGCCGTTTCCAATGCAAGCGTGTCATGTTGATTTTTCACTAATAAGTCCGTCTGTCTCTTTAGAGTTCTAAAAACATGAACTACACAGGATATGAATGAAATTATCACTATAAATGTAATTATCATACACAGGATATGAGGATAATATGAATATCACAAAATGAAATTACGCAATGGATTTATGTATGTTACAATTCATGTCCATGAAAAAAAACATACACATTGGAAGATTATATTCCTGAGGAATACAGACGCTAATATTAGAACTTATTGAAATGCTTGTATTGTTTAGATTAATCAGAAAAATATCTTCTGTTGTATTTTCAATGTGATCACTATATTTTACACGTAATACAATTTTACAGGATGTCACAGATACTGATTTCATTTAGAACCGTAAAGATAGTTTCTTTTTGTTTTGATGTAAAAGTTTCAGTTAAAAATATGATTACGTGGAAGAATTACAATAAACGGAAGTAATCTAGGAAATCTAGTCGTCCTCTACAAAGATTGGTTTATAATCCGTAATGAGCAGAAATCCCGAAAAAATACTAAATATAAAATACACGAATTGACTTTTAACTCAATGAACAATTCTGATTCTCCTTTTTATGTTTTTTATGTTTTTTATTATGTTTTTTATTTATTCAAATATGTGTGCACAGATGTACAAGTTTTGCTATTCTTCCATTAATTTTTAATGTACAATTAAGTACCTTATAAACTTTTATTTATTTAGCTCTGCTGCAGTTTTAGTTCTTCCGAGTACCTCTACAGGAAGAGTATAAATATTAGAGCAATGTGCTTTGTCACGAACGTGCGATCTATCATTTCATCATTTTACTTATTCACTACAGTATGAATAGAAACTGCTCATTGCTCTCCATTTCTTTCCATACATCAATAACAGTCAAACGGAATGTAGCCCTAAATGCTACCAAAAAGTATATAATTAGGCAGGCATTTAAATACTAGCTTATTATTTATATGTTTCTCAATATTATATCCCAACTGTAAACAGACGTAACTCGAGACGAATACATAAAAAGCCTGTCATTTTCCACAAAAATGTGTATGCAAAAAGTATACAGTTTGTTTTTTTGTTTTACAGGGTTTCGTCTTTGGAAAAATAGGGAATAATTCTTTTTCTCTCGAGGGAAATAAAATTGGGGGTTAATATTATTCCTTCGCTTTTTATTAGCAGCCACTAGAAATACTAACGGCCTTATTTATAATATTATGCAATTAACGATTTAAGTAAATTTGTAATTTTGAATCAATACTAAAAATACATAATAAAAAGAATTTCTTAAAAGTTCTTTTAGATTTCAATCTTCGAGTATCCTGGATCCAACCCAATTTCCACATATATTTGCCGACTGCCCTTTGTATATATTAAGCAATAGCAATAATATAATTGTGTCTGTAAATGCACCAATAAAGTTTGCAAACGCGATGCCTAACTCTGCTGCAAATTAATGTTATCTTATCTAGCTGCATTTATTCTTTTCGCTAGAAAGATTATAATATAGTTACCTGCCTACAGTATACGTAATTGCAATAAAATTGCAAATTCTGCACATTGTTCCAAAAAGTCTCAACTGATGTGGTAGATAATATAACATGGACTTAATCCCTGTGATTATATTTATTGAACATATTTCTTTTTTGTGTTTTGGGTAGGTGCTGTGATGGATTAGGTGATAGCGGTACATGAAGCACTCTTTGCTGTAAAGAAAGAAGAGTTGTAAATCCGCAACCTTGAGTTCTAACTTGTAGTTTCATGTTCATGCTTACACACGACGATGAACATCAATAACTGCTGTACAAATAATATAATAATAATCCTGAGACTCAAACTCAGAACTTTGGCCATGAGGAAGCAATGAATAATATTAATGTTTACTAAATGTACACTTATTGTAGTTATTATTTCACGTTCATACACAATAATACGATTGTCTAAATCATGTCATGATTATTGTCATTGACATTGAAAGCCCTTCTGGCAATTTCCAAGTTGAGATTCACTAATCCTGCTTTTAATAAATTTGTTACTTGAACAAGGCATCCATTACAAATTTCGGAAAACCAGAAATTTACGTAGTCACCAATCCATGTACTTGGTAGAATTTTTCTATTAAATCCAGCAAAAGATATTTAACATCCATAATTAGTATGGGTAACCTGATAAGGTTCTTAAATTAACCATAGTAGAAATAAGCAATGATGCATGATCTCCAATTTATTTAACTAGAACTCTTCGGAATTTCAAAATAAATTTTATTTGCCGTGAATTAGCTGAGTAAAATTATATTATACTTGAGTATAATATAATGTAAAGTGTATAACATTTGTAGTTTTCAGTTCATACCAAAGTTTAACCAATTTCTTAACCACATGGCTAAGGTCAATCAAATTTCATGAATTTCATGCTGTCTGTTTGTATTCTTTGAATGTCTGAATTTAGAAAATACTATTTTACTAATACTTAGAATAATCTGTCGTTAACAAAAATTAAGGCAATAAAATGGGTTTTATTTAAAGGCAAAGGTCTTATTTAAATATGTTTACCAAAAAGCAAAAGCTTATTCGAGATATACTATTTATTCCTGACGGGAAACCTAAAACATTAAATCTCATATAATCAAATAAATGACATTGAGGGATAGTGAAAAGTGTCAAGACTTATTTCTGATATTATTTATACAAATGCCTGAGAATCAGAGAGCTAGTATTCGATAACTCCATTCATTCATTCAAATTTCTTTTGATAAATATTAAAGTTGTTTTCATGAGTTTAAATACCTACTTATCTCGGCGACCTTTAACCAAACTTGGATTTGCGATTTTGTTGAATAGATATGTTTATTAATATTGAATATAACAGTCAGTCAGTTTCGTCTGTCAGTGAGACTACATAACCATAAAGAGATTTGGATGAATTAAGTCCACCTTTTTCTACAGCGATTACCATCGCTTATTTTGGGTTTACTTTAAGCATCATCATGCATACTCCTGAAAATCGTAGTTTTCATATAACCCCGTATTTCAAAACCATTTATCAGGTCTATGAACATTTTTAGATGCAATTAATAGCTCTTCAAAGTGTGCAGAAATGTGATCTAAATTTTTATTTAGTACTTTACAAAAACCAAGGTTAACTGCAAACTTATATTTAGGATTATTTTCCTGCAAATATGTATTGCACATTTTACAATACATTGCAATTTGCAATACCGGAAGAGTTTTAGGGAGGAAGTAATATATTTAAAAAATAGTAGTGCTGGTTTCATTTCGAACATTTCATGCCCCATTTTGCGCTACCTTTGCATGTATGTGTAGAATTAAGTGCAATATTAATGCACTTTTCATATGCCAGGTCAATGCATGCCATTATTTGGTCTTGGATAATAAAATCCCTTAGCTATACCATCACCGCAATTTACATAAACCATTAAAAATGCACGAAACTATGTATGATAAGGTGAAATAGAAATATACATCTGTATATAATTGTGCGAACAGTGAAAAAGTTTAAAACCCTATTAGTAAATGCGTCCGTCTGCTCAACCAATCATTCCATCCAATGATCCGTCAAGAAAATTTAACAAAGTCAGAAGTATTTTATCTTATACTTCACACAAAGAACTAGATGGCAAATTCGTAAATGAGTATTGGATATTTAAGATTGAAATGAAAATAAAAACAAATTTCTATATACAATTAAATAAAAGTTCGTTAAATACGATTATTTACAGGTATTCATACCACTTGTTTTCCTACTGTTATTAAGTATTTCCATTTGACAAAATTCTTTGACAGGGCCGCAATGTTCTAAGCGCATTTAGAAATTGATTTCTAATATTTTTGGTTCATACATGCTTAATATAATTTATGTTTACCAATCAAACCATATAAATACTATTTAGAATCATAATACTCATTGTAATGAGGAAGACATGCAAATGTTTCTGTATCCGTCACTCAACTGCAATTAAATAAAATTTTAATAATGCAATTAAAAATTTAATTATCCTTTGTTCATGATGTAAGTAAATGTCATTCAATCAGGACACTGTTAGCTGTTCTGTAATATTCATATTCAATTAGGACACTGTTCAATTCAAAAATATATGCTCCAAAGTTAAATTTATTTGGTAATTGATGTCAACATAAATCATGCAGAGCCCATATGCAGGGCACGAAACAAACTTCTATAAACAAAATAAGAGCTTATTGAGACGACATGCAACTTTGCTAGATTCTTTTTGGCGACAATTTTTTTATTTTGCTTTGCATTTTGCACCCTTTAAGCTAGAAATGAAACTGATGTTTTTTGAAATTTTTATCAAAATTTGAGGTAACCGAAATTATAAAACGGTACTGTAGGCATAATTGCACAGCCATGGTGGCATATGGAATACCACGTAGCCACGTACGGAATACAATACACTTTTCGGCTTCATGTGGCAAAATGATCCCCTAAACGTGGCTACTCATTTATACTTGGGATGAATTTATACCATACCCGAAAAGGCAAGCTTCGTGACTTTGGTTGAGGTCAAACTTAACTTCATGGTACCACGATGTGCAATGCACCACATCCAACCTTCTTTTGTCTTGATTTCTATTCCCTTAAGGCGTTGTTTGAAGTACCAGTCACTACTCACTACCATTGTATTTCATAACCCAGGACCGAAGGAAACCAGGATAAAGTGAACTACAAGGGAAAATTTTTCAGTATTCGTTGGCACACCGGAGAATGTTCAAGTCTTAATTTTTATTCGGTGCCTGAATAAATTGGCAAGCATAGATTTTCAAGTTTTTCAAATTTTGAATGTGAACTGCTGAATACTTTTACAAAAACATTTGTATTTGCTTGGGGATTCTTGCTTGGAGAACGTTCTGAAAAAATTATCAAAGCCTTAGTATCTAAAATTGGGGTAAGAATTCATTAATATAAACCTAATAGCAATAACTTGTAGTAGTACAGTTTGTAAGAATTTTTAATTCAATAACTGAAAAATACTTTCTTTGGCATTTAACAGACTTGAAATATTCCTTGATGACAATTATATAGTTCTGTTGACACTTCATTGTAATTTCCAGAGCATTAATCAAAAAACGATTTCAGAAAGGCAACAACTAGAAAAGGACATTACTAATTGCTACTGCAATAATAACATTGGACATGGATTTGGTAATTTTATTAACAGTATTATTGTACATTTTAGTCACTTATTTGTGAGCACACTTAGACAGCTGTACAGAATACTAAAATTGTTTCTATACACCTTTTGTACAGGATAGAAATAATGAAAATCCCACCAATCCACCTGGAAATGAGGAAATGGGCATGATTCACCATGCGTTGACGCTAAACTACGGTTGGAATTTTCGAAAGATAATACTACTAGTCACCCCAATAGAGAAACCCCCTGAAGATGAAGATGACGAAGTTGTAATTCTTAAAGTAATCCCCGCACCACCAAAATCAACCAATGATAGCCGGAAAGAAAGAGAAATAATCGAAATGACTTCAACATCCACAGAAAATGGAAATCAATTACAGAGCAACTTACCTCCGACTGAACCAACTCAGTCTGCAATGCTTGAAACCCAAGGTAGTATTATTTTTTATTTTGCTTGGACCTTTCGAAACAAACATTTGCGTTTACTAACTTACTGTTTCTAATAGTAAAATAATTGCTGGCAGTATTAATCTTGGATTACTTTTCAGATTATGACTTTGAAAAGGAATTTTTCTTTTCACCACTTTTTCCAAAATGCAATGATAATACACAACTGGATATGAACATTTCCCAACCAGAGGAAAATCAAGACAAGAAAGAAAAGACAAATTTGGAGTACCTGCCATCTTATAGCAACAAAACTTCTGGAACAAATGCAGATAATTTCGAAGATAATGAATTTCAGGCATCATTTTAAGTTATAAGTGACAATACGTTATAATATGCCTTTCCACAAGTCAAAGTTATCAGTAACTCTCACGCTAAAGAGTTAGAAATGACCACAGTAAATCAAGGAACTATGAATATGTGTGAATCGCCTAATCCATATTGCTTTACAATCCGTTTTGTAACAAGGAGAATGAATTATGCTAAGAATAATTTTTATAATTCCATTTATGAATACAAAACTATATTGTAATTAAGAATTGATATTCAATTACATTTACATTAAATTTAAATTAAATTACATTTACTTAAATAGAGGCTGCCCATAATTCTAATTGAGGATGCAGTCAGTAGCACCAATCTTTCAAGCTGTGCTCGAATTTATCGACCTCAATCAGGTGGAATTTAGAGTAAGTTGACTTCTTTGCTGATATAATGATTAATATATAATATATACTATTTTATCCTTGTTCAAAATGTAAATACAGAGGAATTATGAACTAGTGTAAGAAAACCATTTCGCTTACTGATAATGTATTTACCAGTTTCTTTTATGATGAATTTATTCTTTCAATCTTGTTAATAGTTTGGAATTAAGACAATGCTTGTTAAGATTTGTTTTGGGAAAGCTATTAAAATCATGAATTGTTGAATTAAAATGCTGTTTCTGTTTTGAAATCTTAACATCACATGTCATTGTAAGTATGAAGCGTGTACATGGATTGTTATTTTTGAATTATTGGGCATTTGGAACATGTTTCGCTTTCAGTTTTCCTTCGTCTCACAATGAATATTTGCAGTTTTGCAGTAGACTGTATAGTGGAATTTCTTACAACTGGCTAAATACAGAGTCTACTTTTATGAACTAATGTAAACCCTGAATTTCATATTTCATTAACCTGAAAAATTTTGTGTTGTGATAAATATTCTCATTTAGCAGCTATGGTTTCCTTTTCAATGAATTAATTAATAATTTGTTAAGTAAAATATTTGCATTTAGTTTTTACAAAACATAAATATGATTATCATATTTTTACATTTTTATTGCATTAGAAATCGTATGAGTTTTTAATAGCACGCTTCAAGATATTAAATCCATCACCAATGGCATATAGAAGACTTTGTTGTTTGGCATTGTTGGATTCATTTCATGTTGGATAACATCTAATTGTTATTCAGCAAATAAAAAAACGTAATTTTGCAAAAAGAATACAATTTTTTAAGTATTTTGAAAAAGTTATTACAAATTACAATTGACCTTTACTCACAGTAAATACGTATTCGAATGCGTTCTCAACTTAGTTGGAACTCATGGAAGCCTTTAATTTAGCTTAATTTATTAAGAAAGGTATAATTCTGTCTATTTTCCCATTCATCCGTTAATTTTGATAAGACAGATTAAGAACTCTAGGAATCTGTAATTGTAATAGCCATCCAGTAATTTTACACGGTTCATCCTATCCATGTGCTAATGATGTAATCTTTGTAATGTTTTACTGACAAAATTTAAAATACGTATATTTAAGTAGCCTTCATATTTCCATAAAGGTAGGCTGCAAGGTTTTCGTGAGACTCTATATCAACATGAATATATTGGTTGGGACTTGACTTGGAAAGTGTTGAGGGTGGTCCTATGTTCACGTGCTGTCCTTAAAATAAAATGTTAGAGAAGTTGTAGTAATAAAGGCAAACGATTACAAAAGCGGTATTTTCCCATTTATTTCCGTGGCTTTTGGTCACACATTTGATCTCATCTGGAAAGCATCTTGAAATTAATTGGTACAAGGACTTGTCAATTACGCTGGGAAAACCTTTGGATGTATAGATAAAAGGCTAACAGTTGCACACTTGCAAATAGGGGAAATACTTAACAGGTGTGCTTCCGAATGTCAAATGCATGTCCAGGAGTAACTTGTATTGGCAATTGCATGTCAATCAATGTACTTTGATGAAGCTCAATATACCGATGGTGTAATGTTTACTTGCTTTATCAAATACTTTCATGTTTCACAGGCTTCACTTTATTTTTAATTCAAGTGGGTTTTCCAACTATTCATCGATGCTCTCAAACAACATGTACACAAACGTTTACCTTTATGTAAAAGTTGCAACTGAATAACTACTAATATAAGATTTTTACATATTGCTCACGCGTCCTTATATTTATTGTTTCCTCCTTATAGGGTTATCTTATATAAATTTCAATACCTCTACATTTAATCATTACGTATACGCTTCTACACTATATTTAATTTTCAAATGACGAGAAAAGTAATTAAAATAATACATAATAGGCAATAGGAAAGAAGTGGTAATTGAACAATGTTTTAATATGATGTTTATCCGGGGTCCACAAGCCAATACTTGTAGGATTTTCCAAACAAATGGAATTTCCACTGTGGTGTTAATGTACAAATTACCTAGGGCAAAGAATTTTTCAATGCTACTAAATTAAAACATACGTATCACAGATAACAAATTGACAGTCATATAAATTGAACGATTTTCTCTCAATCAAATCACTTGCAGTATTGCCTTCAGAAAGCAATTACCTAGTAAACAACTCCAACTTGCAATAGAAGTTTCAACTTCAACAAAACAAAATCAAAATGGTTGCACAAAATCCAGATCAAGGTGTTTTTGCAGAAGATCCAGTTTTGGAAAGTAGCTATCCTCGGATTCCTATTCCAGAATTGGAAACCTTAAGTGCTTGTGAATATCTTTTGAAATCTGCACAGGAAAACGCAGATCTCGGACGTACTAAATGGCTGGTAAGCATAAGCAGCATTTTGAAAATAAAATGAAAATCCCTTACAAACTAATACAAAATATGTCAATAAAATATGAAGTATTAATAAATATAATTTAAAAAATTTCCAGACGAACACAGTAACTGGAGAGACCTTGAATTTCACTGATGCGGATCCCATGTCCCGAGCAGTTGGAAGTGCAATGTACAAACGGGGCATGAGGAAGGGCGACGTTGTCCTCTATATGACAACTGACGTCACTAAAGTCTTCGTCTTCACTTTGGGGGTGTGGCGCAATGGTGGAATTATGTACAGTTCATATCCTGAAGATACACAGGACACCATTTTGGCCCGTATTCAAGATGCCAACGTCAAATGGATCTTGTGTGATCCCTGCTCTGTTCCCCAAGTGAAAGAGGCAATCAGTCAAGTGTCTTGGCCAGTCGAAATTTTTGTTTTCGGAGACATTGAAGGTTGCACCAATGTTGACACCGTTTTTGAAGATGATGGCACAGGTACATTTCATTTCCTTCACACAAACCGCATTCTATGATTTTGCAATTATTTATTCCTTAACTAATTTTCTTATATTTCTGTTTGCAGCATGTCCAGAAACAATCGATGCCGATTTGGATGATCCTCTACTTATTTTGTGCACTTCCGGTACAACTGGCAAAAGCAAGGGGGCTGTTTACACAAACCTCCAGGTTTTGGCCTTCACCATTGGAACATCAAATATTCCATACAACGAAAAACCAGCAATTCTTGTGCTCAGATGCACCCACGTCCTTGGAATGCTGTTTCCAATCAGGAATTTGAAGGCCGGAGTTTGGTCTGTCCTCATGAATGAAATCACAAAAGAAAATATCTTCGAGGCAGTTGACCAATACAAACCGGTTTTGGCTTTTGGATTCGCTACGTTCCTCGTTCTGTTGGCTACTGACCCTGAAGCTCAGAAATATGACAGAAGCAGTCTTGAAGTCATCATCACCGGAGGAATGGTTCTCACCGAGAAATTCTACAACGATATGATGACACTTCCTGGAGTCAAATGCGTTTTCAACGGATACGGCATGACAGAATGCGCCGCTCTTACAACAACTATTGACCTCTCTGGATTATCCACAGGCTACAAACTAATGCCCAATGTTCCTGCTCTCTCTTGTGGAAAATTGTATCCCAACACCAGTTTGAAGGTCTTGGATTTGGACACCGGCCGCGGTTTGGGTCCCAATCAACAAGGAGAAATTGCCATTGCCAGTCCCATAATGTGTTCCGGGTACTGGAAGGGGTCAGCTGAAACCCAAGGGTTGTTCCAAAATGGGTGGATGAGAACTGGAGATCTTGGCTATTACGATTCCGAAGGATTCGTCTACGTTGTTGACAGAATCAAGGAAACCTTCAAATACTTCAATTGCCATGTAAGTTAATGAAATATGCATTCAAAATTATCATTTATTTATCTTAAAAGAATAATTTTTAATAGAAAGATTGTATTCTAAATTTCATTATACTAATTGGGTGTTTGTCTTTTAATTATAGATCTCTCCAGCAGAAATTGAGGAAATCATTTTGACTCACCCTTCCGTCGAAGAAGCCGTTGTCGTTGGTGTTCATGATCCAAATGGTGGAGATAGGATCCCAAGAGCCTTCGTTGTCCTTAAGCATGGAGTCGAAGAAAATCCAGACGCAATCAGAGATTTCGTTGATAACAAAGTTGCTCCTTATAAAAAGATCCGTGGAGGACTTTACATCGTCCCCGCCCTGCCAAAGAACAAAACTGGCAAAGTATCAAGAAATGAAGTGGTCAACTTGGCTGTAGCAGCACCAGCTTGTTAATAGTTCCAAAATACATACCTCGTTAAGTTTAATAGACATTTGAAATACTACCGCTGGCGGTGTTTGTTTTATATTGTATGAATGGCGTATTTTTTATTTAGTGTGTTTGTAAAAGTATATTTTGTACAGAGCGATATGTGGACAAAGGAAAAGAATTGATGTATATTAACTATCTTAGATGTAATAATAAAATCCCGTTTTTGCCAACCGTTATGATAATGAATGTGTTAATAAGTGTTTTTCATGATCATATTTAGCTACTGGTATTACATGTCTTTGGATTTCTTCTTGTAACTTAAGAATAATAAATGAAAAGAATTGATATTCCAGTTGGAAAGCTAAAGTTTTGCGTATCTCTTCTAATTTAACTGCATTCCCAGCTAAACAAATGTCATATCTTCATTATTTTACATTTGAAAAATATTCAGGTGCTGGATATTTTTTGGACTGTAATTATCGATACCCCAAATATACTCAATTTCACCCCCAAAAATTGTACTTCTCAAAAATAGTAATGTTTTTCCCTTTTAACTCATTTTACTCCCCAATTAATATGTAGTTTTACCCCTATTTGTAGTACTATCAGCCTTGAGTAATTAATGGATTCTGAACGACAAAGAACAAAGAATTAGCAATGAAATCATTTATTCACAAATTATTAAGTTGCAGTTGTAGGAATATTAAGTCAGAAAACCAAAAAATGTAAAATGTCAAGTTTTATATGATCAAATCAGCAAAGTAATTATTGTCTGATGAGAGCCTTTTTCGCCTTTGACGGTCTACCCCGTTTTCTTTTCTGTTCCAAGGCAAATTTTTTGCCTCCGGTGGAATGGAATCGGAACACAAATTTTGTATTATAGCAATGCCGTTATGTTTCTTCAAACCATCCTTACGAATTCTAATGCCGGTTTAGATTGTTTCCATTTATATGAATCAGTCCATAGCTTAGTTCCAATGCTGGGCTTATCTGCAAAAGACTTAAAGTTTACTGTGTCAGGGTTTCTTTCAGTCGACCAATCCGAAACCATAGTCTTAAGTACACGAATGAAGTGTTGCATTGCCATTCGATTACGCAAAGTGTAATGGGACTTCATGACATTGTTCGTAGACTCAATCCCGTTATTTGTACATGGGGAACCTAAGTGTCGTCCTACATGCCATCCTACGTAGTTATTCAAGTATTCTTCCTCAAAGTATTGTACAAATGAGAGTGCACTCTCTTGCAATTTCCATTTCTTGAGCCACAGATTTTTGGCAATTTCAAATTCGTCATCTGACTGAGCTAATTGGAGACGTAGAATATCTTGTCTGAGTTTCGATCTCAATTGTACATCTTTTATTGTGCACAACCGTTTATCCAGGTTACGGATGACGTGTGCCCAACAGAAAATTCTCTTGTGGTCCCCAAAAACGTTGTTGGCCGCATTTGTTATTACATCGGCACAGTCAGCGACAATGCACGATGGGGTGAACGATGGATTGTCCGCTCTTACAGCTTCGAAGATAAATTCGAAGTCTTCTGTAGCTTCAGAGTCGCAAACTGCAATGCATATTGGATGAAACACTTTGTTTTTGTCAGAAACTCCAACCAGTAACACAGAAACAGAAAAGAAAACGGGGTAGATCGTCAAAGGCGAAAAAGGCTCTCATCAGACAATAATTACTTTGCTGATTTACTCATATAAAACTTGACATTTTACATTTTTTGGTTTTCTGACTTAATATTACTACAACTGCAACTTAATAATTTGTGAATAAATGATTTCATTGCTAATTCTTTGTTCTTTGTCGTTCATAATCCATTAATTACTCAAGGCTGATAGTACTACAAATAGGGGTAAAACTACATATTAATTGGGGAGTAAAATGAGTTAAAAGGGAAAAACATTAGTTTTTTTGAGAAGTACTATTTTTTGGGGTGACATTGAGTATATTTGGGGTGGCAATAATATTATCTCATATTTTTTGCCGAAGACCATATGCTACAAGCTACAATGAAAAGTCGTAACTTCTTAAAAGTTTTAATCTGCAACCGTTTTTCAAAAACCATCACTATTGTGACCCATCTTGAATGTGGTGCGGCGATATATACGAAAAAAATTAGCAAAGATGTTTATAAATGTACAATTATCAGAAAAAGTATAATCAGGCGACCAGGTATATAAAATAATTAGTTGTTTTTAACCATCAAACTTGGAAACTCTCTTGGATTCCAACTAAATTGGTCAGCATTCCGTGGATTTCATTTAATTGGCTACCCTATTTTTGTTTCTACCTACTAACTTTTGAAAACAGTTAAGTTACTGCTGATCATAAAACAGTCTTATTCAAATCCTGATGAAATTCTCTAAATTCAACGGAAAACAATTATTGCCGAAAAATAAAAGTACAGCGGGAACTCACGTACGAAAAAAGTTGTCATGAATTAATTGGGGAAATGGCATTTCAATTTGGATTGACTATCTGTGACCTATCTTTTGAATCCTTAAACCTATCATTCTGGAATTAATAGTTGCAACAGATTCCAATTGTATTTGCGTATTTAGTTTATTAGTTTGATACAAATGACAAGTTTCGAAAGAAATAAATATTACGGCCTGATTTACAACAAGAAAATGCATAACTCATTTCTTGCACAATAAACATTTTCATATTAAGAATGAAATCTTAAAAATACACCAGAATGAACTCGGCTAATCTCCATTGGGAATTTCAGCAAATTAAAGTCGGTGATATCACCTGAAATCTTTATAAATAACTATAACATCTCCTGTTTTTTCCATTTTTCAAACGTGTGGTCTTTCCTGAAGTGAAGGATCTGCACTTCAGATGATGTCATATTATTATTTCATGAACTAACAAGTATGCTTTATTTACCGTTGCTTATCAGTATATTATTATATTATAGGTTCCTTGGAATGGCCCAATTGCTTTCCTCTCTATAGGGCTATCTTCTTCAAGGTTTCGTTTGGGATATTCTCATGCTGGGAAAATTTCCGACTTCATTTCTTAAGGGAAAATATGGGAAAGTTCATGGAAATTTAATAATTTACATTATAAGTCTACAGCATGTTATTGTTAGCCGTGAACCATATTTTTTTAGTTTATGAAAGTTAACGCAATAAAAAGTTTCTTACTAATTTTGACGTTTTACCAATTTTCCCTAACTTCCCAGTTTGTAAAGTATTAAATTGGGAAAAGGGAAATACAGAATCCGTGAAATTGTTTAATGTTGGCTAATACCTGTAAGTTATAATTAGTTCTGATAAAAGGTGTACATACATAGTTCTCGAATGATGAACAAGGTAATTAAATTACTTTATAGAGAAGAAGTGGACAATGTTTTAACACGATGCCTATTCCGGAGTCCACAAGCCAATGCTTGTAACTTGTAGGTTTTCCCAAACAAATGGAATTTCCACTGTGTTGTTGCACAGATTACAGTACATGGTACTAAGGTAAAGAAATTATTCATTGCTAAATTAAAATATACGTTTGTTAAACATCACAGATAACAGATTGACAGTCATATAAATTGAACGATTTTCTCTCAATCAAATCACTTGCAGTATTGCCTTCAGAAAGCAATTACCTAGTAAACAACTCCAACTTGCAATAATTCAGAAGTTTCAACTTCAACAAAATAAAATCAAAATGGTTGCACAAAATCCAGATCAAGGTGTTTTTGCAGAAGATCCAGTTTTGGAAAGTAGCTATCCTAGGATTCCTATTCCAGAATTGGAAACCTTAAGTGCTTGTGAATATCTTTTGAAATCTGCACAGGAAAACGCAGATCTCGGACGTACTAAATGGCTGGTAAGCATAAGCAGCATTTTGAAAATAAAATGAAAATCCCTTACAAACTAATACAAAATATGTCAATAAAATATGAAGTATTAATAAATATAATTTAAAAAATTTCCAGACGAACACAGTAACTGGAGAGACCTTGAATTTCACTGATGCGGATCCCATGTCCCGAGCAGTTGGAAGTGCAATGTACAAACGGGGCATGAGGAAGGGAGACGTTGTTCTCTACATGACAACTGACGTCACTAAAGTCTTCGTCTTCACTTTGGGGGTGTGGCGCAATGGTGGAATTATGTACAGTTCATATCCTGAAGATACACAGGACACCATTCTGGCCCGTATTCAAGATGCCAACGTCAAATGGATCTTATGTGATCCTTGCTCGGTTCCACAAGTGAAAGAGGCAATCAGCCAAGTGTCTTGGCCAGTCGAAATCTTTGTTTTCGGAGACATTGAAGGTTGCACCAATGTTGACACCGTTTTTGAAGATGACGGCACAGGTACATTTCAATTCCTTTACACAAACAGCATTCTATGATTTTGCAATTATTTATTCCTAACTAATTTTCTTATACTTCTGTTTGCAGCATGTCCAGATACAATCGATGCCGATTTGGATGATCCTCTGCTAATTTTATGCACTTCGGGTACCACTGGCAAAAGCAAGGGGGCTGTTTACACAAACCTCCAGGTTTTGGCCTTCACCATTGGAACATCAAATATTCCATATAATGAAAAGCCAGCAATTCTTGTGCTCAGATGCACCCACGTCCTTGGAATGCTCTTTCCAATCAGGAATTTGAAGGCTGGAGTTTGGTCTGTCCTCATGAATGAAATCACAAAAGAAAATATCTTCCAAGCCGTTGACCAATACAAACCAGTTTTGGCTTTTGGATTCGCTACTTTCCTCGTTCTATTGGCAACTGACCCTGAAGCACAGAAATATGACAGAAGCAGTCTTGAAGTCATTATCACCGGAGGAATGGTTCTCACCGAGAAATTCTACAACGATATGATGACACTTCCTGGAGTCAAATGCGTTTTCAACGGATACGGCATGACAGAATGCGCAGCTCTTACAACAACTATTGACCTCTCTGGATTATCCACAGGCTACAAACTAATGCCCAATGTTCCTGCTCTCTCTTGTGGAAAATTGTATCCCAACACCAGTTTGAAGGTCTTGGATTTGGACACCGGTCGTGGTTTGGGACCCAATCAACAAGGAGAAATTGCCATTGCTAGCCCCATAATGTGTTCCGGATACTGGAAGGGGTCAGCTGAAACCCAAGGGTTGTTCCAAAATGGTTGGATGAGAACTGGAGATCTTGGCTATTACGATTCCGAAGGATTCGTCTACGTTGTCGACAGAATCAAGGAAACCTTTAAATACTTCAATTGCCATGTAAGTTATACTTTCAAAACTAATCATCACCATAAAAGAATAGTTAATACAAAGATTGTACCATGCCATTATACTAATTGGGTGTTTGTCTTTCAATTATAGATCTCTCCAGCAGAAATCGAGGAAATCATTTTGACTCACCCTTCCGTTGAAGAAGCCGTTGTCGTTGGTGTTCATGATCCAAATGGTGGAGATAGAATCCCAAGAGCTTTTGTTGTCCTTAAACACGGAGTAGAAGAAAATCCTGATACAATCAGGAATTTCGTTGATAACAAAGTTGCTCCTTATAAAAAGATCCGTGGAGGACTTTACATTGTGCCCGCCCTGCCAAAGAACAAAACTGGCAAAGTATCAAGAAATGAAGTGGTCAACTTGGCTGTCGCAGCACCAGCTTGTTAATAGTTCCAGCATACATACCTCGTTAAGAAGTTTAATACACATCTGAAACACCGCTGGCGGTGTTTGTTTTATATTGTATGAATGAGTTATTTTTTATTTAGTGTGTTTGTAAAAGTATATTTTGTACAAGGATGAGCTGCGAACAAAGGATTGACGGATATCAAACGTTTTAACTATTAGCTATAACATTACGCATTTAATTTTGAAAACCTATGAATAATTACTTGTATAAGCATACTCCGGTGTAATCGATAATTGTTTGTAGAAATATGTGTAACCTATTTGTTTGGTCGCAATTTGATGATAATAAATACTGAAAATAAATTTAAATGGTTTTCTTATACAACTACTTCTGTAGTATTAAAGGCTGCATAAATAGTAATTGTTAACGAGTTATGGTACCTGTACTATTAAACTGTCAGTTTTACATTTTTGATTTCATAACTTTTTAATGTACCTACCAGTATTAAGAAAATACTACGGCTTAGACTACAATTACCACCAAAAAGACTACTATATAAACTACATAGTTGATTACAGTGTTTATGACCGTAAATTACATTTTACTATGATTAATGTCTGAAAGTTTAAGAATATCCTACTAAGGTTTTTACAGTTAATGTTAACGTACAATATCAAGTTCGTATTTCAAAAATTATATTTATTCAGATATTGAAAATTACAAAAGTGCAAAATATTTGACATTTTACTAGGATTTACAATAATTAATTTCCAATTTTTATCTTAGTAATCAGAATCAAGAATCTGATATCGAAAGGATGTTGTGAAGAAGTTTCAACTCTGTTGAATTACAACGGGCACCTCTTTGAGAATAAAGGATAATTATAAGTATTAGTGTATTCTTTTCGAATTGTGCATATAACCCCAAATCTTCAAAAAATCCAACAAACGTAATTTTAACTAGTCAGATTTAAACTGTTTTTTGGTTAAGTTTATTTTAATTCTGCAATATTACAGAAACTCTTTGAATAAATCCGCAATATCATTTGAGGTCCCAGTTAAAGGAACATTAGTTAAATTTGTCAACATTGCCACTATAACTCCTTTAACAGCCTCTTCTGATTTTCCATTGTTCTCTCCCAAGCTTGATTCGAAATTCTTTGGAAATTTCACCAAAACTACTGAGCTTGCTCCAACTGCTCCACCATCATGGAACACTGTGACTAAATCTTCAGTTTTGCAGAACATGCACTTTTGTATAGCATCCCCTTCTACAAATCCAACGCCAAAATAAAGGTCCGAAGGTGCTCCTAAATAGCTTATGTTAGCTCTTGGATCCCCTGTCCACAACTTTTGAACGGTATCTTTTGATATGTAGGGAGCATTTTTATTTTCTGGAATATAAATTGGAATTAAATTAATTGATCTACTAACACTCAGCCATTATTTTAAGTTTCATTTTTTAAACTACTATATAGTTTATTACTAGTCTCTACAAATATTGTCATTTTATCCCCCACAGTCCTTTGTCCACTCCCTTGTAATTTAATCCGACAAGTATTCAAGGATATATGATTTTAGCCTTTAGAGACAGGTATCGGTTTATGGAAGAGTGAAAAGTCCTCTTCGTCAAAAAGTTTTTAGCTTAACTATTTACTATTTTTTCGTTTCACATTCACACAACTTTGAGTCGATTTAGGGGCAGCCATTTTTCTGGATGGGAAAGGGTGTATCTCCTATTGGGGAATTTGAAAGCTTTTCTAGGTTTGACCCACGTTGTAGTTCAAAAATTGAAGTAGTAAGAAATATTCCATTAACATTAATTAACGTACCTGTATGAGTTTTGCTACATTGAAGTGAATAAAGTAAAATATTCATAAATTGCATCAAATCAGTTATATTTGACAGAAATCCTCCTCCTGCCCATTTGTACGAGGTGTCGACGTAAGGTGAATTACGAAGAATCCCATATTTATCTCTGGTGTAGTAACTGTTTGATTACGAAAACAATCCGTAACATTTGGAATTGGAATTTAAAAGCAGCACACGCAAAAGCAAGATAATTAGATTAGAATTACAAAATAAATCTCAAATTGCAATGGGATTACACAACAGTGGTGAAGGATGCTTCAGGTAATTGTCCGTAATTGAAATTGAAATGGGGTTTTGTACGTATACGGGGCTAAAAGGAAACATGTATTTAGGGTGCTATACGCTAAATCTAATTTCTATTAGCTTATGTTTCTTTATTTAATATAAATACTGTTGTAAATAGTTGTAATTGTAAATAGTAGTAAATAGCAAATATAAATAAATAATTGTAAAATAAAGTGGTAAAGCAAGGTCTATTACCGTACTCTGTTGTAAATGATTGGCTCATGTTCGTCAAGATAAGTATTTTTAAGTCCCAAGTTTCTAAATGTTATTTTGGAATACTTGTCGAATGGCTTTTCCACAATTTTTTCAATTATAGCAGCAACTACAGTCCACCCATGAGTTGTGTACATGCATTTGGTACCTGGACAAGAATTGTTATTGAAGTAAGTAATTGAGTAAAGTTGAAAATGGAGAACCATGAAACAGAGACAATCAATAGCTGTAAAATATTTTTGAGTTTTGATTCCATTTATTTAATACTTTAATACCTGGTTCATGGAACAGGTCATCATTTTGAAATAACTCTAAAGCCTTTTCTACCGAGTCAAAATGGTCCTTCATGAAAAATTCGACCGCTGGTATTTCTGGGTTAGCTTCTTTTTCACCTTTCTTGTGGTAGTGCCGGATACCTGACAAATGTGACACTAAGTGCCTGACGGTTATATTAACCTGAAACATTAATAAACTCCATCATTTGATACTAATTGAAAATACATTTTATGTATGAGTGCACACGAAATATAACATTTACAATTTAACCAGATACCGAAGTACAATATCAGCAGTACACAAATAAATGTAAAATAGGATTCCTATTACCTGCTTTCCGTCGACGTATTTAATTGGAAATTTCGGTAAATATTTCTGTATTGTGGCATCCAAATCAATTAATCCTTGGTCCATTAGTTTCCCTAACATGGCCGCGGTCATTGACTTACTAATGCTTGCTATCCTCATTATCATTCTCGGATTCATGGGTACTGAATTTTCTACATCTGCGTAGCCAAATCCTAGAAAACCCAGATTTTATAATGTCACATATATAATAATTTAAAATGGTTAATATATTTGTATGATGTATTTGTGGTTATGTCATTGTACTAAAAATTGCAATTGGTGAGTGTGCGTACTGAATATGTAAACTGTTTTGTATACTGTGAAATATATCATGATTGTATGTGTCGGAATGTAATTTCTGTATCTCTGGAATGGGTGCAGTCCTGATGAGACGTAGCATAGGGAGGGGCCAATAGGCCTCGTCTACGGGTAGTAGTGAGTTATGGTCTTTGTAGCTTGTGAAGTCGTCAGTTATTCGGTATATAATATGTATGTTTTAAAATGTCTATAAATGATTTTGAATATGTATTTGGTACAATACGTGTGTTTTGGTATGTTTGAAATTGGTATGAATATGTAATAGTGGAGTGACTTAAATATTGTCGGATGCTTTGGAATAATCGGATTTATTTTAAAAAGAAATAATTATACTATTGAACTGGAATAATTGGAAAAACTGTAATGAAAATTTGGATTTTTGTTAAATATAAGTATGCTATTGTAAAATTGGGATTTATTGTTAAAGAAATTGTAAGGTTTATCATGTCATATTCTATGGGCTACTTGCTCGAAGAGAATATTAATAAAATCAATCAATCAATATAATAATTTAAGCACATAAGCTAATAAATTGCTAATTATATTTAACAACACATTTAAGCTTGTAAAATTGTTTAACAACATGTACCTTTTTCCCATACCAGTTTTCCATTTACAGAAACGCCCACTGCTAGACCTGGCAAGCCGTATTTATCACATACTTTTTGGCATAACGCCGAGGCTTTTTCTATGGCATATTCTAATGCCTGGCTCTCATTGAGCTCTAATTCCCTCTCATTCGCGATCTCAACATCCTTGCATTCAGATAATTTGCCTTTTGATGGAAGAAGCATTTTCATATCCAGTATATTCGTGACTTCTTTAACTGTAGCTGCATTCTGATTAGAAGTGCTGTTGTTATTACTAAGAGCCTGATGAGGAAACCCAAGTAAACTGAAATTTTCTTTCCATTTGCTTTCTAGTCCATACTCTTTTGCTGCAACTACGGTCCCTAGTAGACCACATCCTAAGGCTCCATAGCGGGCAAGATTTTTCCAAGGCAATTTCTATTTACAGTTTACAAAAGATTTTAGTTTTACATATCCGCAACAACATACACCCGAATTCGGATGGCATATAAGGTAAGCGTATCTAAGTGTGAACATAATTGAATATTAGGGATATTTATGGCTTCATACTACTGAAGTAGGAAATGCGAATCATGCTATTTAAAGCAATCTTATAAGCATATAGGATTTTAAACTTTAAATTTGGCATCCCATGCCAAGTCGGGAGATTGGTCGAAAAAAGTTTCTATTTTGCTCTGAGAAGTGAAGAAAAACCGTGCTTTCTCCCAAATGAAACCGAAAAGCGGGGTAATAACAATGAATTTTCGTTTTCAAGTATATCCAACTTTCTCTCTTCTCCCTTTCAACATTTCTTATCCTACCTAACCTCCCCTCATTTCCCGATCGTACTTTGTGCAGCCCATTGTACCACACGTTATGGAATTCAACTTTTTATTGCATTATAGGCACTAAATGCACTGTATGATATGGACAATGGACATTGCACACCTTTGAATTGAACATGTGGATGTTGAAATGAATACGAACTTAGTAATGTACTCTACTTACTTAGCTTAAAGTTGTAGGAAATTATTTACCTTCATAATTTCTCTTCTCTTCAAGACAAGTTGAGTTGCTGTCCTCTTTGTTGCTTGATATTTCCTTCTAATTAAACATTTTACATTAGCAAACCTGTTACCTTTGTACACTCTGTTTCACTTACAGTTGAGTTTGAGTTTGGTTGGCAGTAAATCTATCTCTATTTAAATGTTACGCCGGACTTTGGGTATGAGATGTAAAACTTAAGTGAGCAACATAATTGACATATCTCACTTATCCCCCATTTGCACTAATTTCTGCTACCTGTATTCTTAATGATCTTTTCGTGTGCCTACCTACTTTGACTCGCATAGCCTTATAGTGTTATATATAGTACTCAAATTCAGGTATTATTCCAATATAAGCAGCCATATTATATGAAAAATCTTAAAGAAGAAAATATCTTTTCAAATGTCACAATTTATAAGTGCCAACTTTAACATAATTAATTGGATACGCATTACAGATATAATTGTTAATTGTTTGAGAATGACATTTCTGTTAATCAACAGGGTTTGCAATTTGATGGTATAAATAATGAAAATAAATTTCAATAGTTTTCTTAGGCAAATACTTTTGTAATATTAAAGGCTACGTCAACAATTATAAGTGCTATGAGTTATGGCACCTGTACTATTAACTAAAAGCAGTAACGAGAACGTATGCAATGCATTTATTCTATTTTGGTTGACATTTCCACACATTTGCCCAGTAGAGATAGATTCTAAGAATAATTTACTCGTCATTTTATTGTTTGACCAGTTGGACACATACAAAAACGTTTGAACTCAAGTGAAGAATTCAGAAAATCAATACATGCATGCTTAATATCCCACACGGTTATTTCTTTCAAAATGGCTACGAATATATTTATGATATTCCTTAAATGCTCAAATGCCAATAAAAGAAGGAAACCTAGATATTATTATGTTGCTACTTGCGATTAGTTACAATAACATGTCACAGTGCCAAAAAGTGTTGTATTCAGAAACATTTAAGGAAATTGTTATTACCAAAATAACTTTATCCCAGCTTAATTCGTAAATGTAGTGTTAGATATCTTGTAGTAATATTTCCATTGATTGTGGCAACTAATAAACATTTATTTCAAAACTACTCAATGATAAGTTAATAAGATACTCGATAAAAGTAAAAAAAAAACTTATTATGTTTTTCCGAAAAGCATTTTTTATAGCGTTATTTGAAGTTGCATTTGCACTACTTTATCAATCGATGTCAGAAAATCATGGTTCAATTTTTATTTGTTCATTGATTCCTCCTAAAATCCAGTTATGGAAAAAATCAGAGCAGCATTGGACTATCAACGAAATATCTTGGACAAGAAATACCCAATTATGCAATCAAAATAAAACGAGCTTCGATACAAAGCAATTTGATTTTGGGTTGTCGCTTAACAAAGTAAGAAAATTTTAAATGGTTTACTGTGTTTGTGAATAATAAGTGGACTACCGTACAGCTAATTTAGGTTTATTGGTGGGAAAGTATCTATTTTTCAATGCAAGTAGTTGAATACAGTAAAAAATTTGGATTCTAATCCAAGTACAAATAAATTGAAGGAACTCAGACATTCCAATTCAGAATTCTAAATAACCTAGAGTTGTGCAGTAACCCAAAATTACAATTTTGCTTTAAATATGCAAGTCTGTTGTTGTAAGCTATAAAGTTTTTTTTTCAGATAGAGCTTCTATGCTGAATTTTATTATAAACCATAAATTTCCTTGGGAAGCACTAGAGTACAAAAAAATATACATCACTTTTCATCGTCATCATCGGTTAGCTATTACTTAGACTCATAGGCATGTTTTTTTTAATTTGCAGTCAACTCAACTTGATCTTTTCCATAATAGAAAAAATAACTGTGTAGAATCGAGTCAAGAATTCAACAAATTTCACCATCTCATGGGACCACCAAACTCGAAATTCGTGCATCTTTTAATAGAGGGGAAATGGCAAAGAGTTCACTGCTTTTTATTAGCCCAAAAGCATTATTGTTGTCGAATACGCAATAATAGCAATCCTTCAAATGACATACATGATATTTTACAGGACTTGCAAATTAATTCGTTGTTTGCAACAGTAATTGACGTAAGAAGCATACGAATTTTCTGTTACCTCTACGAATTTATTTATTTATTCCAGCTGCTATAACTGTGATATAAAATATTTTTGGCTTTTAAGCGAACAGATCACTTTTTGGTAACCCAAGCTCTGGAAGACTTTGAACAATACCAATTGGACTACATGCAAGATGCGCTTCACATTAAGTAAGTAAAAATGGAATTTTTAGTACTCCAAAATTAAATATCATGCATATCTCGGATGTAAAATGTGTGAATACCAATGCATGATTTCATTTGAAATTTTGAAAACTTATTTTGTGCTTATTTCCAATGTTTTACTTTTATAGAGCGTTGGTTATCACTTCTTGAAAGTTCTTTTGTTTCCTTTGTGTACGCAGATTTAAAATACTATATACAAAGGGATGGTTTTCTATCAATCTTCAAAATAATTCTTGGGGAGGAATGGCTGGATTAATTGACACTAAGCTAGCTGACATAGCCATCAGTCCATCGTCAGTACTAACATATCGCGCCAAGCACTTTCGATTTCTCTTTTTGAGCTTCTCAGAAGGGTAAACATTATTAGTATACTTTAATATTTCATATTATACTATTTATTCTATAACATGTTTGTATTATTATTTATTATGTATAAAATAATATAAAACTATATTATGTTAATTAACATAGTAATATTTTAAATACAATTATTTGTTAGAAAGTGGATTTACAGGCCAACTACCTATTCTATTAATCAAGTGAAAATTAATATTAGTCTCTATTAATGGAAAATCCATCGGAAATTTTTAGTTTTTGCAAATACTCTCAAAATGGTACATGGGAAATTAAAGGGCTTCTAAAAAATTTGAAATGCAGAATGGGGGAAGTTATATTTCAAATAGTAGTAACCCCACTTCCTGCAGACTTTTCTTATTATACAATAATCGTATAAATAATTTTCTAAAATTTGTTTTCTGTGAATGCAATACGTATTTAAATTTACCAGGATGCCGACATATTTTCATCCTATGGAATCAAACGCTTATGGGGAGGTGTATGCTTTCAGGAAAACAGCATGGATTGTTATTTTATTATTTTTATTACTTATTGCGTTTGCTAACTTTTCAACAACTTGTGTTGGTATCCTACAGTCAATATTTGTGTCAGTAGCTACCATAGCACAACAAGGTAGGTACACCTTTATTAAATGATATCGCTTTTTTAGTATTTGTAAATGCAGACGTAATTTCAATTTTATTACATTCGATTAATTTGACTTGTAAATGAAATTTAATTAACCAATATATACTACGCAATGCGAAGTTCGCATTTAAATAAGAATCCTCTCTATTACACGATGAATATTAAACTTTTTAAATTGTAACTCCATTTCTTTGCAGGTTATTCTGATAGTACAGAAGCAGAAATTCGGAAGAACATGATATCGTATAAAATCTTACAAATAGTGGCCAATTTCTATGCTTTTCTTTTATATCTTCATTTCAGCGCAGTTCTTGTCACCATATTTTCTCTTGAAAAGAAAGGAATATCAAATTTTCATGACCTAATAACAAAGGGATTCACTTTTGGATACCGTGGCACAATGACACCCATTGTTAAGATTTATTTGGTAAATGATGTCTATTATTTTCTCATCAGCTTAACTGAGACATTTTAATGGGCTTTGTTTTTTGGGAAAATATATAGAATGGCAACATACATGATGCTCCTTTAGTGTGGAGAGTGATGTCTTCTGTGAAAATGGAAAATATATATACAGATACCACAGAAGTGATTATTGAATTGGTGAAGCGGGAGAAATTTGCTTTTTTATCTGACATTGATATTTTCACGAATTTTAAAGGAAACATCAAAGATGAAGAAATTTGTAGAGGAATAACTACTGTTGAAATACCGGACACCAAGGTCCGATCTAGTAGCTTTTTACGACAAGATTCCGTTTTAGCGGATGTGTTCAATTCCATGTAAGTGTCTTAAATGGACATGCAAGGAAATGACATGCCATACAAAATAATTTTTGAATATTTTAATGCAGCAGAATTAAGGCCTCCGAAACCGGAGTACACAGACGCCAAAGAAATATGTACTTCAAGAAAACAGAGACTTTTAGGCCATCATGTTCATTATCACGCTCAGCTAAAGTTGTGGGACTGAAAGAACTGAAAGTAACTATTTGTGTTATGTTGAGCGGCAGCGTCTTCGCCGCAGCTCTTTTTGCTTTGGAATTTTTCATTTAAGTGGCCGACCGTTCCTTTCTTCTAGAAGTAAACTTAAATCATACCTTATGAAAAAATGAGTGTATAGGTATGTAGTCAGCGAAGTAGAGATAAATAAAAATTTGCATAAAAATATAGCATTATGCGTCAAATAATAAATCTTGATTGAGTTTAGTAATTTTAAATTATGCTCAAATGTTATTTTACAAACTAGCTCTGTCTTTAAGTCAGTTGAGTGCATATTTGTATGATTTTCTGTAAAACGAAAAGCCTTACATCAAACAAATGCTCCTTTGTGTTACAGTTTAATATTAATTTAGCATACCTATATGTATTTCAAAAAGTGCTGACCTTTCTGTGGCGCACGCAGAGTATTTGAAAATGTTATAATTTCGGGGCGAGTGAACGTTATCATGCTAATCGAATTTTATTTACAGTAATTAGTAAAGAAATTTTTCTGCAACAAAGTTCTGTTTAATAAAAATGGAACTATTCCATTTTTATTAACCTGTTCCTGGGTTAGAAAAGTCTTTACCATTTAAACTTCTGTTTAGCAAGTATTTTAGAATTTATTTTCTGTATGGCTCATCTGGCAAAATTCAAAGTGAAAAACTGTGCACTGAAATGTTCACATTTTTTCAAATATTTTTGTCGTGCGAAGGTTAACAGTATGCTGAGGCATTTCTTGGTGTGTTATTATAGACCGCTCTCAATCCCATCGACAATTTCGTAGGCCTTTTTCAAGCTCTATTAAGAGAAATTATAAATAGAAAAAATTACCGTTTGGGAATAATGTTACTGAAATAAAACTGTGTTTTCCTATAAGTGTTATCAGAAATTTAGTTTAGGTATAATAAAAACAAAACATACATCTAACATAGCATTTGTTTCACGTCTTTTGCGCACAATTTCTTCGTTCTCTTGCAAAAAAATGGTTTCTTTTCCGGACACCGCCTTTACCTAGAATCAAACAGAGCTACTATTCGTATATAACACTCTGGTTGCATAAAAACAAATAATTATTGATTGAAAATATAATTCTTTTTCTTACAATCTCGTCATGGACTTTAGCCATGCTTAGGTTATATAAATTATACATGATGTGTTTCGGTATATAATCTGAAATCTGGCCCCGCATGACATCAACATAAGCATTGATAAGGTTTCTTAAATAATCACACTGATTTTTTGTATTTCCTTTATTATTAGACAATGGAAATGACGCTCCTGTTTGTCCTGTCAAGACGCGAAGTTTTTTCAAGGGTGGTCCTGTTTGCAATTCTAATCCTCTTACATTTCTTGCCAAGAACTGCTGACTTGGGGTTGGGGACACTTCCTCTGTGATTTCGCCATCCTCATAATCCCTTGTCTATTAAAAATACTAAACGCATTACTCTATGATGGATGCTTTAGTAAACAATAGACACAATTTACTAAACAAGAGTTTAAAAATGTTTATAAATGTAATTGAATTTCAATTACTGCAGCTTAGTTTATGAGAATTGTCGTACAATTTTGTGTTTAGTAAACTCTACCTTTAGAAGATTGAGAAACGTAAGATCAGTAGAATATATCATTGATGTTTGGATTGTAATGTACTCATTAATGGATGCTTTCGTGTCCTGTAGTTGACTATATAAAAGTTTTCTCGTCACTCTGCCAATTTCGTCATTCAATTTTTGGAGTCGTTTGTCTTTCAAAGACTCTTTTACCGTTTCACTCAGGACGAGTTGAACATCATCAGCGCATTTAGTACACCGCCTTTCCATATACGTTATATTTTGCTTTGCAAGTTTCTTAAAAACACCCTTGTAATAATAAAAAGGTTTAGTTTAAATGATTTCAGTTTTGCAATTGAAAACCTAATACTTATATATATCCACGAGTGTACCTCAATTGATGTAAATCCTTCAACGTTGACAGTACGCTGAATCAACTCCTCAAGTTGTGGATGAGAGTAATTTGCCAGTTTGTCAGATTTTATCGCGCTAACAAAATTGTTAAATATGGTGTCGATCTCTTGTCCTGCGAGTTTAGCACTTTCAAGGGATAACAAATGAATTTCTTGGCGACCTTGCACTTTGGAGTCATAGTCCTTTATAAAGTCATTCACAGCCTGAGTCATCACCCAAGGTAACTTCAAGGTGTCAACAGCGATTTCCTCACCCAATTCTCTTCTGAGGTTTTCGTAATGTAGTGTCAGTTCATTTATTCTTTCCTGGATATTTACAGAAGAAATATAAATATTTATTCTCAGGGCCCCACAATATGGGCATCGTAACTATGAACAAGTTTCCTTCCATGAAAATCCATTGGAAAACTTTAGGTACGAATAACCAAAATGCGAAATTATTAAGACATATAGAAATGTTCTTTTCATTCGGTATAAAAATTAGAGCTTATATTTGTATTAAGTAACTCTAGATGTACTTACAACGAGTCCAGGTAATGACTTTTTAATATGGCTCTGCAGTAATTCATTTAAACGCTTTGCAAGAAATTGAGACCCCACACTGCCACACCGTGTTGGGTAAGCCTTCGTCAGGAAATCTTTTTCGAATTTCATAGCGTCTTCGATTGATTTATTGTTATCAATGTCATGTTGAGATCTATTGACCACTCCAACAATTCCCAATTTCACGTCAATTATTTCCCCATTAAGCACTTTCGTCGCATCCGTTCCCTTGTCCATTAAATCCAACTTAGTAACTACAGCCAAGGTACGGTCACCATTAGGATCCACACCTTTGGAAATCTTTATGCTCTCAGATGTCGCAATGTCAGCATTAGCTGGACTTACAGCAAGAATTAAAGCGTTTGGGTTGGTAATATAACTCATTATCATGTCATGAACCTGGGTTTCTATATCCTCAGGTTGATCACCCACTGCAACCTGAAATGTTTAGAAAAACTGTAGAAAGCTATTGCAATCTACTTTAAAAATAGCGTCAACAGTTTTTCCCGGTCTTGGTAAAAGTCAACAACTTTACCAACTTTGAGCACCAGTGGTTTTAACTAGTTTTGGGTACAAAAGAAGATTATATGACAGAAATGCGGTAATATTCTGCTGATGTAGCGATAATCAGAATTGAGTTTCCAATTAATTAATGGATTACCTTAACAATTCCAGGTAAATCAACGACAGTCAAAGAAACAACATGTGGAGAGTACACCTTGACAATTATTGGTTGTGTTGAAATGCCCTTATTTTGTCCAGCAATTTTTTCAGTTTGCTTTTCGACAGAGACTATGCAGAAATATGCTATTAAGAGACTCACAAAGGTCTATGCAAAAGTACTCTATTTTGTATGCCCGCCCGTCGTCCGCCCATCGTATGTATAAAGTGTGCGAACGCCATCCCACATTTTTTGAAAACCAATCGTACACGACGTGGCGCGTTTCACTGTCCAAACAAAACAGACCTGGCGCTAGAAATCGGACACAAAAATCTACTCCTCATTGTCCTTCTTACTGACTTTTTCTATGGCTTTTCGATTGCTATACGAACTTGGTCATAATCTGTATACACTTCGTCACCATCCTTTTCGTCCTTGAGTTCACACCACTCAGCACTTCCATCTTTACCTGCGGATAAAAATTTAGTGTTACAGAAATAACACTTTACCATCAAATTATATTTCAGTCCATGCAAAAATTACCTTTTTCTTTTACATGCATGAGTTGCAAAATTGTTGGACATCTGGTTACTATTCCACTTCCGCGTGGCAAAAAGGACCTCCCAACCAGACTTTCTAACACAGAACTTTTACCGCAACTCTAATTTACAAAAAAGGTGTTACTATTACTAATTTAAGTATGTTATCAAATAAATGCAAGATAGAAAAATAAAAATGTGAGGTTAACCTGAGAACCGACAACTACAATCTGTGGTAAATTAATTTCTGCAAATCCAGTACTTTTAAATACTGACTGCAGCTCATTAATTACGGGAATTAAAGCTTCCATTTTAAGTTTGATGAAATTTTTGGTACGGTTGACTACTTATATTCTGGAGGATATTAGAGAGATTTTATCGAATTGTTTGTTCTCAAGCGCCAGCAATATTCTTCTGAAATTCAAAATGATAAGCTAAATATAGTGTGCATAAAATGTGCAAGTCGGGGGATTAGTAATGCTAGTTTTATGATAAGATATCTCTGAGTACCGGATGTACTGACCTCGACTAATTGCTTATTGCTTATTATGACTCACTAACTGCAGTATATTTCATTAAGTTTGCTTTTCCTCCTAGAAATAGTAATCGTAAATAAATAATGTATTCAGTTTTGCAACACAATCATGTCGAATACCTTGCTGACGTAAACGTCAGCAAGGTATACTGTTTACTTACAATGATATGTCTCATAACCACTATAAGCCATTTCACATGAAAATATTAGCAAGCAGAAATTAAGTTGCTTTATCGTTGCGGGTTTTGTTCATGTAGAAAATATAATTTTTATGTTCCATAATAAAATTGTTATTTGTATATGCTATTACAGGTCTACAGGTAGGTTTCTCAAATATATATTTGTATGAAATATTATTCAACTGCTTTCTACAAGGTGCTATTGCAATCAAATGAAGCATTTCGATGAAAACACTGTAACATAGAAGGTGGAGGATATACTTATGTCATTAAAGTAGTAAAGTTATAAATGGTAATTCAAACCACTAAGTAACTTGCAATCTTTAACCTGTATAATCTTGGTGGTGCTTTTTTATTGGTGCATACTGAGGTTTGAAGTTATAAGTAAGTGAAAAAATTATTAGTAAAGCAGCTAAAAGGAAAAGTTTTTATTAAAAATTTTTCCAGATATTACAATAGTAATCAGTAAATCTTTTCTTGAATTAATGGACTACATAAAGCTCTTTTTAGTTTAAGAATAAATTACCGTAGAGAATTATGGATCAATTCTTCACATTTCACACAATGAGAAAATGTTATGAGCAGATGACTTTGCACTTTAATAAGAATCGTTGCAGTTAGAATACAAGCTTTACCTTTTCACTTAGGTTTACTTAAAATTCATTCAGCATAATATCACAAACCGAATCAGTCTTGAAATAACTTTTGCTAGTAGGTCAGTAGTTCTAAAGTTATAAATATTTTATGTTGCATTTTTATTAAATGTTCTGCTGCAACTCCGAATTTGTCCCAATGTTCCATTAAGTCAACAATTGAGCAATATTCTCCGTTACGAAAAGAACTATGCATTTATGCATGTCAATTATACTAAGTGGCACATTTTACTTATAGTACTTAACTTACAATCTTGCAGAAACATTAGCAGCATACAATATCGTACCGTTATATTTTCTTAAAAGCCAAGTCATAAATAATCACAATAACCTTAAAATTATTTAGAAAGTGCAAGATAATGGAGTAGAAATATTGACGTTACGTAAGTCTTCTTTCTACTTAAACTAAATGGTATTTGCATTCTTAATATTACCGTTACATTGCTTAATAGAGTAATACAACGTTATGTTACGTAACACTTTCCTGATATAATTTAAAATTTCCATGTCAGTTTCCTCGTTCTTATTTACTTAGTCATATCATAGTTAATTTAATCCAATCCATTTAAAATAATATCCACCGTCAATTGAAAGATATATTTCCTCTAAACTATGTGGAGAAAATTACGTAGAAGAGTTATTTTTTATATGACAATATTTTTCAGATATAAGTTGAATTCATTGGTATTTTGTACTTTCGTCCTCATGATACCCTGCAAATCAGCAATTAGGCACCATGCAGATATTTTTTGTTCCCCTACGTCTCCTCAAGTGGAAACATCGGATGGATTACAGTGGACAATGAACAATGAAATATCTTGGGTAGAAAATTCGCAATTATGTAATCATAGTTCACCGCAAATCGGTAAAAACAATTTTGATTACGGATTAACCATATTTTTCGACAACGTAAGTTTTTTCTTTTAATGTCAACAATTTCCAGTTGTTCATCGGTCTAATTTTTAATATCAATATAATTTATTGCTTTCAGATTTCACTGTTTACAACTTTTCCAGCCAAAGAACAGGACTGCTTTGAATCACTCGATGCGTTTAATGCTTTTACCAATTTAAAAGGGACTTCTAATTCAATTGACATCCTGTTATATTTCAATGATTCTTGGAAGAAAATTTGGTGCCTTTACTTCGGCAAAAAACACTTTTGCTGTCTAATAAATTATGGTGTCCGATTAAGTAATGACGAATACATTTTCAAACATTTGCAAGGAGAAAGTATATATGTCACCATGATAGATGTAAGTAAATAATAGTAAAGGTGCAACAAATACAGCTCAAACATTGAATGTAAAAAAAGATAATCGTAATTAATTTAAAAAAATGTTCTTGAAAGCCGAAGGACTACGCTTTGGTAACAGAAGCACATAAAGCCTTTGATAACTTTCTATTCGGATACTTCCAGGAAAAACTTGGGCTAAAGTAAATTTCTTTTCCAAGTAAATCAAAAATAGCATAAATGGAAATTTTATATTTTAATGGACTAATTTAGGTTCGAGCCGATATATGAGACAGCGTGGGCTTCAAGGAATCCCAACAATGGATCGTGGGAAGGAATGGCTAAGTTAGTTGACAATCAAATAGCTGATATAGCCTTCAGTAATACAGCAATATTACAGTACCGGGCAAAGCACTTCAAATTTTTATTTATGTTTGGATTCCAAAGGTAGAAAATAGAGCTGTTTTAAAATTTTGCGTTAATATTAGTAATTGTAATACTGCATAGGACATGAAATTTTCATTTTCCAAATTATTATAAAATTACATTAACCATTAAAAAAGTGAGAAATCTAAAATTTCATTCTTCTTTGTATAAAAATATACCTATAGAACGCCAGCGTACTATCATTCGATGAAAATAAAATCTTACGGAGAGTTATATGCCTTTAAGTATGATGTATGGATTGTAATTTTATTTCTCTTACTGTTAATTGCGTTGGTCAACTTTTTGACAACAAATAGTGGACTCCTTCAGTCACTGTTTATTTCTATAGCCGTTGCAACACAGCAAGGTGAGTTTAATAGTTACTGTCATTGATTTGACTACTAAGTTTTGAGAAATGAGTATTTGTCTTAATCTCTAAGCTGCATCGCACTCCATTGGTTTATCAAAAATGTTATCAAATGTTATACTCCTTTCTATGGCTTCTTACCTTATTTTCTTTAAAACAGGATATCCTGAAAATACACAACATGGAAAACTCTTTACCTTGAAATCCTACAAAATTTTACAAATAGGAGCTCACATGTTCTCTTATATTTCATACATTTACTTCTGTGCGGTGTTAGTCACCATCTTTGCCATGGAAAAGAAGGGAATATCACACTTCAACGATCTCATTGCAAATGGATTCACTTTTGGGTGGCAAAATGATGCCTACTTCATCGGATCTTATTTGGTTAGTATTATTGTTTTTAATTTGTGACTATTTGGGTAGAAGACTTAGAATCAATACTGAACCAAAGAGATTAATAGAAAATCAGTAATTCTATTATATCAGACGTACTGGATTAATAAGTTCAGCTATTATAGCAAAGCAATTTTTAATCAGAATGGCGATATGGACAATGCTTCAGTGATGTGGAAAGTACTGTCTTCTGTACAAGAGAAGGACAAATTTCTGGATACGACGGAAGCAGCACTTACATTATTGAGTCGTAATAAATTTGCTCTTATGTCTGATAAGGATATCTTCAGTGAACTGAAAGGAAAAGTGGAAGATGATGTGATTTGTAGAGGGGTCAGTTCTATTGATGTTTCAGTTCTGAAAATGTACACTGGTAGTTTTCTTCGAAAGGACTCCGGGTTGGCCAATATCTTCAACTGCATGTAATTCTCATCCTTATTGTTATTGCTTTAATAAAGTTCCTATGCACGCACGGGATGGTAATTTTAATGCAACATATTTGTTTGAAATTTTTACAACAGCAGTACCAAAGCTACCGAAACGGGAATACATAAATATCATTACTCTCTGTTCCAGAAAGGAATCAAGGGATTTAAACCCTTTTGCCCAACAGCTCCTACCGTTAAAATTGTGGGATTAGAAGAATTAAGAACAACCATTTCCATTTTGATAATTGGTTGTGTTATAGCAGCAATTGTTATTATTTTTGAAATTTTTATTTACAGAGGTACTAAAATAGAATCTACTCGACTTTAAAAAAAATACTCTTGAGACTAAAAAATATGTACATCCTTTTTATAATATATAGATAGATATTGGTTATTATTAATAAATATGCAAATAATATCCGTTATAATAAGCGAAATTATTGAGGCTATCATTGTCATCATTTTTGAAATTTTATGTCACAGGTACAAATAGTACAAGTCAAAGTTTACACAGAAATTTTGCAATTTCCGATGTAGACAAAAATGTATTTCCAATCTAAAATTTCTTCATAATACGCATGCTTTAAAAGGATATATTAAATGAAGCCTGAAATAATGAGGGTTTTATAATTGAATAATGTACACATTATTTTCATATCTAGCCACGTCAAGCCAGTGATATTTTACATTCATTTTAGATAAACACAGATGAATAAATGACATTTTCATATAATAATCATATTTTCCTTAGTTTGCTAACGGTAGAATACAAGCACAAAAATAGAAATGAAATGATTTCTCTCGATATTTGTCGTCACGAATTTTACTCGGTTTTTACCATCCTTTTTGCACAAAAGTACTTCAAATGACGAATAAGAATAGCTGAGAAATGCCCCTCTTTGAAATTCTAGTTCAATTTGATTACGGAGTCTAGTCATAGCTTCACAACACAATATGAGTAATGGTATCACAAGAATGGAACTTACAAGGAAGAAAAGAGAATGCCAAGGAATGTATCTGCTCTCAGGTATCTTACATCGTTATCAACTGTGCCGATATATAAATTAAATCATCAGCCTAAAAAACAGTCGCGACAATACATACTAGCACTTATTAAATGGAATACATTAGTTTACTTTTCAAATGCTTTGACAGTTGTGATTATGATTATGATATATTGTGGTTGTCCGGCAATTTAATTTGCAGTGGAGCATTATTTGTATATACATTGCAATTTACATTGCCATTTTAAAAAATATTAAAAATCCTGACACTCATTCTTCGTCTTCAGATTTATATTTATGCTGTAAGATAAAGTACTTGTATACAAGAAGGACAAGTGGAAGGCAAATGTTTAGGAACAGAGGGCACATATTCGATTAGATTGAGTCCACAAACCGACAGCCAGACAGAAAATGAAATGGCCAACCTTACCTGGGAAATGGGAAATATATGTATCTATTAACTTCCACTTATGCTTTTTATGTACCCATAACGTTGAAGTTATTAATTCAAAGAATAATGTAAGCATAGTTCCATAAAAGTTTCACATTCTTTGGAATACTCATGTGTATGCCGTTTACAAACACAGTAACAATAAAGAAAGTAAAGGTATCTTGCATTTATACATCCAGTAACCAATACAAGAAATACAATATATTTTTTTAGTTTTAAATGTTTTGACGATAATATTTGTTTATTTTAATAATAAAAACCAAAATTTTTGTAACTTAAAAAATCAATTCTAAGTTTGGGCATATTTCTTGATTTTCCAACTTTCTTAATCTTTCAAGGTACCCAACCCTTTGGGACGGAATTGGGAAATACTGAAACATGAAGTTACATGTGTCAACCGTTGTTGGTTGTAATTTGACGTAGAATTATACAAAAGTTTGCAAACAAAATTACTAAATTAATACCATTTAGCTAATATGCTGTTTAAGTTATTTGCGTTGCTGTACTTCACTGCCTTCATAGTATAACAAAGTTTTTAATAGCACTAATGCAGTAAGTTACTACATAAAGGCTACCCACTGTTAGGGTAGGCTTACAATAAATTGGGGCATACCATGATTTTTCGGAATTACATTGTCTTTTACATTTTGGAGTTTACTTTATTCTGCCAGTCAAGAATATCTTCGCACAATTCAAGTTTTATATGTTCCACTACTTCTTTTAATGTTCATCCGTTGGAACCATCCGAGTGGTCTACGAATAATGAAATTTCTTGGAGCAATTCACTGTCATGTAATCAAAGCTCACTGCAAATTAATGGCATCTCGTTTGATTATGAATTGTCTATATTTTTTAATACAGTAAGTTATTTTAAAGGAAACGTTTTCGTAATCTACAAATAATTTTTCTATTTTACGAAGGCTAATTTTCTTTGGTATTTGTTGTTTTATTACAGATTTCGCCGTCTAATCCTTTTCAGAATCATGAGCCTGGTTGTTTTGAATCTATTGATGCATATAGAGTTTTCGTCAATCTCAAAGGACTCTCAAACTCAGTGTGGTTATTTTTAAAAGACTCCTGGAGAAAGATATGGTGTATCTTTATAGCTCGAAAACATATTTGTTGCGTATTGAATAATTTTAACGGAATAAATAATAACATATATAATCAGCACTTTTTTCAAGACTTAGGAGTTGACAATTTGTTTGCCGTCATGGTAGATGTAAGAATTTAGAAATATTTAACTGCAATTGCAATACTTTCAATACTATTACTTTTACGTTTACAACTTTTTCATGCTAGTATTTTCTATGTTGTATATTTTCAAATGACAATTATTCAATAATTTCGTTTTGTATCTTCTGAAGCTTTTCTTTTTAAAGGAATGGTTTGGTTGGTTTTTTATTCTTAACTACTTGCTACATTGTTTTACAAAGCATGTTAATGCTTGGCTTTACATTATTTTTTTCCTAATAAACAGTTACTGAAAATTTTATGGAATGCTTTGTGTTTTTTAAGCGGACAAATAACATTCTTGTATCAGAAGCAAGGCAAGCCTATGATGACTATCAATTATACTATATACAGGATTCACTTGGCGTAAAGTAAACTATTTTCTTCGTCACAAATAGAAATTTTGCAAATGTAATTTTATACCTTATCTTAGTACACGTTTTGTAGAATTACACCCCTGTACGAGTCAACATGGGCAACATTTAACGCCCACAATCGATCGTGGAAAGGAATGGCTAAATTAATTGTGAATAAAGAAGCTGACATTGCTCTCACTAAAACAGCCCTAGTATTGCATCGTGCAAGATATTTCAAATTTTTATTTTTGCAGGAATCACAAAGGTATCGTAGTTCTAAACCTTAAAAATAACTTGCAGCATTTCGTAATTACAACGTAAAAAACCTTTTTAATCAATTTAATTTTAATTAAGTGTGGGTTGGGTAGCGTAAACTTTCATGAAATTTTTATTGAGAAAAATCTTTTCAAGGTCCGAATAAAATTATTTTATTATTTCTTGTTTATGCAGTTTACCCGCGTATTATCATCCCATGGAAGGAAAAACTTATGGAGAGATCTATGCCTTCAATTATGATGCTTGGATCGTAATTTTATCATTCATTCTAGTAATAGCACTGATTGAATTTCTGGTGAATTACGGCGATATTCTTCAATCGCTCTTTGTTTCAGTAGCTGTTGCTTCACAACAAGGTTAGCTTAACACGAATCTTCTACACGTTCAGCAAAATAGGAATATATATGAATATAATTGACATCCAGGCCAAAAATTCCTGCCGCATATGATAACTAATGTTTATAAAATATTTTTATAGGATATCCGGGGAATACATCTGTCGCCAACGTCAAGATTCTCAAATCCTACAAAATCCTGCAATTAGTGTTCAATCTTTGCTTCTATGTTTTATATTGCTACTTCTGCGCAGTTTTGGTGATGACATTTTCATTGGAAAAGAAAGGAATATCGAACTTTAATGACCTTGTAACAAATGGATTTACTTTTGGGTGGCAAAATGAAATTTATGTTGTTAACTCATACTTGGTAAGTTAATGGTACTTTAAAGCATATGTATTTTACGCAGACCGACCATTAATATTTAATATATTTCCTTACCTGAGGTATATTATGTTGTATGTAATGGTATTACCTATGTTACAAATGTAACCATAGAATGGCGATTTGATCAACAATTCTTTGATATGGAAAGTCTTATCTTCTGTGAAAAACGACAACAGATTTTCCAATAAAAAGAATGCTGCCTTTGCAGTACTAAATCAAAAGAAATTTGCTATTATATCCGAAACAGACGACTTCAGAGAATTGAAAGGAAGAGTCACTAATGAAAAGTTTTGTGCTGGAATAAATGTCGTGGATACACCAGTAGAAAAAACTCCATTTAGTTCGTTTCTGCGTAAGGACTCTGGTTTAGCGGATATCTTCAACTCAATGTAAGTCTCTATTTATTATTCAGTAGCTTTTACTTATTCGATTGCCTGTCTGTAAGTGTGTTAATGAAGGTTGTGATATATGCTAATATCACCCACAGCTCCAATGCCCACCTCATCACTGACTGACCTTACAGACTGGGAAGGACGACCTTCAACGCTGAGTTGTATGCTGGCTCTTGGATCGATAACTGCTCCTACTCTACACTGGTGTGATCACCATTGTTATTCTGTTCTGTTGTATTATTATTGAAGTAGCCAAACTGTGTGTAGTAAATTCGAACTATTACTTATTCTGTTATTACTAAATCGGACTTACCTTGGATTCATTGAACATTTCGGCACAACTAAGAGTATCATTATCGTAACATATTTATTATTACTCTTACATTACTATTTAATTCATATTCATTGGGTTAATCGAAGATTGAATGAGAATAGAACCCGGCGAGAAACACTCTTTACCATTCGCAGGAATAGGCATAGAGCATACTTGGCCCGATAGGTCATTACAAGGTGAACATTACTCAAGAATATAGTATTGAAATTTCTTAAGTTAGAGACTAAAATAGGTTCCTTTTCAAAAAATGGGCCAATTCTCCATATGTGACCCCGATAACTTTTACTGTCTTCCCCCGGTGAAAGCACAAACCCCGAGAATACAGTAATATTTAACCAGGGTCCCTGTAAAATGTTCTTTCAAAGGTTTAGAGTGTATAACATCCAAAAATCGAAAACTTTAAAAATTAAATATAATGCATTACTAACTTATAACATTACGTATATCAAAATATAGCTGGATAAAAGCGGCTGAAACAGGACTACGCCAATATCAAAGACGCTTGTACTTTAGAAAGACACTTCACCCTTCATCGTGTTCATCTCCTCCGTCCATAATAATTGTGGGTCTTGAAGAACTAAGAATAACAGTTTCCATCATAATAAGCGGAACTCTTGTGGCCCTTACAATTTTTATTTTTGAAGCTTCTCTTAACTACAGAGCTGCAAGTAAAACAGCAAGAAATGCTTTCGTTCAATTAAGGATAATATTATCAAGAAAATTGCAACACTAGTAAATTAGAGCTGTGTTCCAAGCGTTATAGTAAGGTCCACTCGGCACAACGCACAGCACATAAAACTAACATCAATAAAAGAAAATTTATCCTATTCATTATAGTAACTTAGCAGTTAAAACCTCTTTTCATATACCTTAAGTACTAATAATACATCCATAAGCTCAACGCCTGGATGGTAATGACCGTAAAGATAATGCCTGAACTCCACTCGGCAATACCAGTAATGATTACTCTTTATTGCCGAGCAATCATCTATTTTCTCCAAAATTTATAAGGAATTAACCCCTTATACTTTGTTGATATTATTTCTACATTAACGTTATGTCACGGGATGTATTTGCAAATAGTATTCATCGGTATAGGCATTAAAAGGCACAACTCATCTGATACACAGTGTGTATACCTTTTGCAAAATAGTATTCAGGAGACATAGAAACAATTGCATTATGGACTTTATTTTCCTGGCGCAAAATGGTTTATCTTGTGAGAATGATATTGTACATTTAAACATTACATATTGCGATTGTGGACAATAATTTATTTATTTGTATTACTGCTAGGTATACAATATTGTTAACCCTATTATTTCTATTGTGGAAAATGTATTCTAATCGAAAATGATAATCTACAACATGGTAAGCTAAATGGAATTACACATTCGAATTTAAATTCAAAAGTTAATGCAAGTATAGAATATAATACCCATGTGTTTCCTAATAGAGTATAAAAAGTATAAAACTGTCTTTAGCTTAAGTATAAAATATATGTCCATAATAATACGAATAATACAATATTATAATTGATACTGGTACTTGGTACTGGCATTTATTAACACGTCATGCCAATTAAAGTAAATGTGGTGGAACAAAGTTTACAGAATCAGCAAATGCAACATTGGTATGAGTAATTTCTACTGTATACCCATTATATCACTGTGAACAAAAACGATTTCAAATCCTAATCTAAACGTTCCTTTAGAGAGTAAATTAAATTATTACAAGGATTATAAAGGTTAAATTAAAACCCCATTTTTGCCAACATAATATTTTCACTATAGCTATAGGTAACACAATAATTACTACAACTTCAGATTAGATATTAATGCCAAGAATCAAATTAATAGTGTGTCCAAATAGTAATGACATAAAAGTTAGCAATGTGCCTTTCGAAATCATAAAAAACGGTCCTACTTCTACCTGCAAATGACGAACACTCCGAATCCGCTTTCTCACATACAAATCTTGGTGTAACTGCAACCTTTCACAAAATTTATGTGACAAAACAAACAGTTCTGCACAGACATGAAAAAGAATAACTTCTGCAACAAAATAGAATGCATTTGAAAAAGGAAACACAACATAATAGGACATTTCAAAGACATTAAATAATTTTATGGCTGCAAAACCGGATAAAATATGCAGACCTAGAAGAGTAGCCATAAGAATCGGTACAGCGACATTATTTATTTGATTAACTTTTATATTTTGTATATATAGCATGGCATAAACTAAGAAATCTAGTTTATTTGTGCGTTTTGTGGTGAAATGGCAGACTTCGTGTTTTGTCATACGTTCAGAAATGTTTGCGGATAAAAGGGTTAACCAAAATTTTGTTATATTTGTGTAAATTATGCACATTGTAAGTGCACATAAAATGGAATAAAAACAGAATATATTAATCCAATAAGCAAAAAGCGTAGCGAACATTTTACAATACTTGTCATTTAAAAGAGTGGGGGACACAATCATTTTTAAGGCTAATCATAGCCTGCTACTATAGGTAGCTTGCTCTCAACATAGCCATCCGTATCCTCTGATTTTACATGTAAAGCATGTCAAGAGATTTTTCGGCGGTGGCGCTACTTCCTGGGAACGTTCAACATGCAACTTCCTACTCAAAATACCCATATTTTCAATGACTCAGGAAACCGAGAAAACATCATTCCAAAGGTTTGTCTTCTTGGGTACTACTTCAAAATAGCCGACTAAGCCAGAATATGCCCTTTGGGGTACTTAAGTACTCCTTGGATTCGCCAGGCAATTTGATAGCACTAAATGTAAAAGTGTGACGTTAGCCCCGGCATGCAGCGCCATCACACCAAAATCGTCTTGACTACTTTTAGAGCCCATACGGACGGCTATGTTGAGAGCAAGCTACCTATAGTAGCAGGCTATGGGCTAATCTCACAGGACTATCGGCGTGATGAACAAAATATACGCAAAGAATGGCTGCTACTAAAGGGGAACTCAGAACCATGAAATTCAAGAAAATTCCAACCACATCAACACCTCCATTTTGTTTCCACCCAGGAAATGTTTCTGAAAAAGGCATTAATTTAATAATCAGAAAGCTTGCTTTTCTATCTTTTATAACAAAAGTATTAAATGGCATAAATAATTGTAAAATACTTTTAAAAAATACGCTTTTTACTTTGTAAGCGGCGATCCATGTGTAAAACACTGTTTATTATTTCTGTACATTGTTTTAGTTTCATTATTAGGAAAATACTTGTATTTATTCCAACGCAGAGTCCGATATCAAACATTATGAGCATTACAATTTTATTTGCATTCATTGTTGGATCTGGTCGAAATATATTTGAAATTAAGATGATAAGGGATAAAATATGCAGCCCGATGAAGTTGGTAGTAGCCATTATGGTATTGAAGTATTTTAGTTTCGATGCACTGTATTTTCCAGTCACAGTTTCGGGATTCCATTCAAAGGAAAACAGTTTCAAACGATCTATAACGGTACAGCAGCGAGCAAATGCTTTCAATGTTAAAGCTGATGCCATTTTAAAGGCTTGAAGAATTTTTCTACTTCGGTTACAACTTGTAAATAAAAATTTATTCTGTACAATGTGTTAATTCTTCCACTTCAAATAAGGAATACGAGTTGTATATTTTGTTTTCGTTTAGTGTGCTATGTATTTAACTAATCAATTTAAAACTATAGTTACAGATTTGAAGACACCTTTGCTTTTATAATTTATCCAGTCAGTAAAATAAGTACATCCAAACTCGTTTACATCATTACCGATAGCAAAAAACCGATTCTTATATACGAATAATTATAATATATGATGTATTATAATTTTGAGTGGTTTTAGCTGGAAAATGTAAAATTTAGATAGCAAAAATACCTTATAATGTTAGTGAGTGAAGACGAGCACGTATGTACTATTCGTGATTATTCACTGCTTGTACAAAATAGAAATGCATCATTCGGCAAACAATACTTTTAGAGAGGGTCGATTTCTCATTATTTCCTAAAAGTAAGTGTTTATATTACAAATATCAAGAAATATACTTAGGTACATTATTATTATTATCAAGAAATCAAGAATGGATATCAATTTTTTCTAAAGTAATGAAACGGATACTACATAGGTATAAGTATATAATTTGTAGGTTATAAGTAAGTACTATTCAAAAGCGAATTAAAGTAAATTAATGTCCATGAATATTTAGGTACTATTGAATATAAGTTCTATATAATGCTGCCAGATATGGTTGTCTAGTTGTTTTGCTTTTTATAATGTTCAGGAATCAGTAGGCTGTATGTAGCACTGTATGACTATATCACCAATGCAACCAAAGTCAAATAAAGAGCCTTCAAGCAAAATAAAATACTAAAATTGAAAATAGAAGAGAACGGAAATTTTCGATGCAAGAAATTCTTCTGTTTGTACACCTAATATTTGTCGTAAACACTTCTTTACTTCAAGTTGACGCGTAATACGAAGAAATTTTAAGGTAACTGATGTTTAAAGGAAAAATGCACTTTATAGAACTAGAAAATTACAGGTACAGTCATCAATCATCAAATACTTCATCAAATACAATCATCAAAACAAAGACATCAAATAATACTGCACCATTTGCAAATCTAATATTCTGACATTTGTACAATTATTTCTTATTTTGGACTAAAATTGACATGAAAAAGCCTATCACTTCAATAATAACTGTACATGTACTGCATTAAACCAATTTTTGTCTGTTCGTATGTAATGTGTTTGGAACTAAAAAACTAAACCAATAATACTATACTGGGAACTATCCTTATCCATTTACCATTTGTGCTCACCTGATGATTTTAATCTTTAGTAAAATATACTTGCATTAATTATTTTTAAAGTAAAAACAAAACGTTAGGGAGATACTACTTGGTTTACGTGGGACCTAAAATTATTGATTTGTTAACAAAACTATTAAACTATTACAATAAGTTACACATACCTACCTCTACAATACAAATACCCGATAATAATGAAGGTTATTATTAAAATAATGATACTTTTGATATCCACATTGCACTTTCAAATGTAATCAAAACGTTTTTCACCGGAATTTTAAATTTCATGTGCAATTTAAATTGTATATTTATTTTAAAAGCTAACATAGGTAGTAAATTTGTTTTAGGTACCTTTGGGAACACATTTAACATTGAAGAACATCAAAAGTAAACTTTCTTGTTATGGCTATATGTAAATCTGTAAGTATTTTTTTACAATATTTTAAGAAACATTGATGTGTTGATGTGGATTCGTCATAAAAGAGAAAATAATATTTTCTGCGATTAAAAATGGATTTATTCGTTTAATTTGCAGTTGGTTATTGGTGCGTTTTCCTACAATAGTTATGTTGTATTTACAAGGCAGGTGTTTCACTTCGCTTCTCTATCACATCATATTAAAATTCAAATAAAATCACAGCTTTATTGTCAATTTACTCAGTACAAGTACTGTTATCTGTAATGGTCATAAATACTTTAATGTTAATACAACATAACCAATTTAAGGCGTAGGACGAAAGGGACATACATAACACTAAATAAAAGAGAGAAAGAAGTCAATATATTCATCTCATGATCATGCTTCATTCGGGATTTTTTAGAGGAACTTAGCTTATAGATACCTATTTAACTCCAGCAGGAGTTTATTTCAAAAATGAGAAACCTTATACATTATTGTTTTACAGAGAAAATACAAAATCAAACTTTTGTTTGCCTGTATTCCTGAATCCTGATATACATACATTTTTATTTGTATTTTCAGGTTTATCACCACACATTAGTTTGGTGAACCTTTCAACCAAAACAGAAGAATATAGTGTAATTTTTGTAATATAATCATGTAAGTAAATAAAAGATTTCTAATTCTATGGTGTTTATTGTTTATACAGTGCCAGTGCTTTCCTAAATATTTTGATTGATTGATAACTTTATTGGCGAAAAATGGGTTCAGTTAGTAATGTGGTGACCAATAAGCGATAAACACGAAGCAAATTCACGAAAACCATCAATATTGATACAGATCATACAAATAAATGCAATAAGTCTTGCGTTAGTTATATTCATATTCATTTAAGTATTTTAATTTTGACCACTTTGGTATCTACTTTTCAATGACTAATACATAATGTCTGACGATAAAATGTTACTGCTTTGGTCGGCAGAATTACATTTGCAAATATTATTATAAAAGCATAAGTGCACTCTTAGTTAATGTAGCAAGTTTTAGTTTGCACTTGAGAATATATATACACGTTACCATTGAAGTATAAAATACACACGTTAATATAATATTTGAACGTAAAATACACGCGTTACTATATAAAATACACACGTTGATATTTGAATGGAAAATATACACGTTACTATTTAAGTGTAAAATAAATACGTAATATCTAAGTATACAATAAATTTGTTAGAATTTAAGTATAAAATGAAAAACCTTAAATCTAAGTACAAAAAATGTAGTTGAAATATTTCAACTTATTTATTAGCATTTCATAAAGAATGAACATAAATATACGTATGAATTGGCCGAAGTGAACTGAGAGAGGGAATTCCTCCTCCAATTAATTAGAATATCTGAGTAAAACTTATAGTTTTACGTTGACGTAAATAAAAAACATTTCTAAAGAACCTAGAAAACAGGCACTGAATGACCTGATAAGAGTTTCATGATTTTTTAAAATGTTTCAAAAGTTTTCTTTAATATTTATCTTTAGATTCTTTAGGTATAAGTATAACGTCATTTAAATTCCAATGTTCAATGATTTCAAAAAATAAATCAAATTGTATCATATTTTACATATTGGAGTTTATTCTGCCTTTGCTTTGCCTATCAAGTCATTCACATAGTCATAAATCGGTTATTATTTGCTCCACAACTCCTCCTAAAAGTTATTCTTTGGAGCCAGCAGAGTGGTCGACGAATAATGAGATATCTTGGATAAGCAATTCACAATTATGTAACCAGAGCTTTAGAGGAAAGAACAGCAATATTTTTGATTATGGATTGTCCTTATTTTTCAATAACGTAAGTTATATTCTTAGTTAATTAGGCTAATATCTAATTGACTTGTTTATTAAAATTATTTATTCTGTTCGTCAGATTTAATGTCAGAACCATTTCCTTTGTATATTTTGCAGTCCCATCTCTTCCAAAGTAGAAGAAAAATGTGTTTTGAATCCAGTGATGCATTTTTTGCTTTCATCCATCTCAAAGGGTCGTCAAACTCCATTATGATATTTCTAAAGGAGTCCTGGAAAAAAATTGAGTGGATTTTCTTGGCAAGAAAACACATTTGTTGCATTTTGAATTTGAATGTCAAAGGTTCAACCAATGACTTATATACGGAATATTTTTTCCAAGCTTTACAAATTGACAATTTGTTTGCGGCAATGGTAGACGTAAGTGCAAGATGCCACAACGTATTTTCTCTACCTAGGTGATGCCATACTTATAAACATAATATTATTCGACCAGTGCCAAGACCACAGAAAGGGGATTCATTGAGTAAAATCATTCTATGGTCGAAACTATTACATATTCATCCCCCATAAGTGGTCGAATCCTTTTATGTTTATCAGTATGGCATCACCTAGGTAGAGAAAATACGTTGTCTAGGCATCTTGCGTAAGTGTATAAATATATTTAAATGTATTTCTGCATATTCTAGATATTATGACATGACTAAAGAAATATTTTTTTTGCTTTATTTGCATCGTGAAACCCATAATGCAAAAATTATTAGAAAAGAATATGATATTAAAACGTAAAGCTTGATATACTTATATACGATCTATATCTTATGTATTTATATTGTTCTTTTTCAAATTACAAATATGTAATTCACTTCTTTAATTTTTGAAAATCCTCTTGTTTGAAATTTTGATAGAATTGAATAGCAAAGAGTTTCATAATGTATGCTTTGTTAATCTTACACTTATATGGACCGGATTATGTTAGAATTCATTAAGAGGCTATTGAAAACCTTAAAGATAAAATTCCAAAATGTATCTTTTGGATGCGTGACAATAGAACATTGCCATTTATAGTGCTAGTTGTTCAGTACACATTTGATTGCATAATTTTCTTAAATATATACCACGTTGAAAATAAATATCCCTATATATCAATTTCAACCAACATGATAAAATATAAAATCATTTTCCTATAATTCTCTGTAAATAAAATTTCTCGAGTAATCCTGATCTACAAAGTATTCGAAGCTGTAAATATTATTTAAGATATTATCAAAGAATTTTGTTTATTTAACAAGCTGTCATTGGATATTAAATGTCAGTATTTATTTTTTAACCTAGCCAAAAGATAACGTTTTGATATCCAAAGAAGAACAACTCTCTGATGAAAATCAATTGCTCTACCTTCAGGATGCACTTGGCATAAGGTAAAACCACTATCTGCTTAAAAAACTTTATCGATTATAATTCAAGAAGTCTTTCAAAATCAATTTTATGCTTTTTTATTTAAAACTCTTAAGATTTGTCTTGCAATACGAGACAGTATGGGCTGACTATGACCCTCACAATGGATCATGGAAAGGGATGGCTGAGCTAATTGAGAATAAACAAGCTGACATAGCTATCAGTAAAACAGTAGTAGTACTGTATCGCGCAAGACACTTCAAATTTTTATTTTTAGAGGAATTGAAAGCGTAATAACAACTTTAATTATTATTAAATTCCAGAAATATTTCAAAGTTCCCAAATTGTATTAGTAATTTTATTTGACTGAGCTCTTCATTAAAAAGTCCTGAAGATTCGCGTTATGTTATTATTATAATATCAACCAGTAATGAAAATTGTATAAATTATAAATAAGATGAATGACATAGGAAACGGATATCTTAATTTTTTTCTTGTACAGGTTGTCAGCGTACTATCATCCCCTAGAAGCATACCATTATGGGGAGGTCCATGCCTTTGATTACGATGCATGGATTGCAATTTTGTCCTTCATACCAGTGTACAGGCATGCACTGCACACATGCACGTAATGCACTGCACGAAATGCATAGTGCACGCATAAAATGGGTAGTGCACAGTGCACAAAATGCATGAAATGCACGAAATTAAAGGCAGGATTTATACTCCCATTCAGATACTTGTTATTCGTGTAAATTGTTTCAATATCTATGCATGATCTATACAAACGACCACATTTGGAGTTTATTTTATCATAATTTTTTATCCATTACTTAAAAAGTGCATTATTATCGATATTGACAATACTAAACGACAAATGCAAGTCGTATTTGCCAATTAATAAAAGAATGTGTATATCAAATGATCAAAAGCAGTTGAAAACAGTTAGTTAAATTTGTTAACTCTACTTTTATGACGAAGGAAAGTATTTCAGGACACTCTTTGGTTGATTACTTTTAGAGGATGCCAGGTTTTTTCGCATTGCACATGAGAATGTTGCAGAAAGCATAGTTATCACTTTAAATTGACTGGAAGATAGTGAAAATAATGTTATATAGTGTAAATCTTTTGTTTTATATCAGTTGAAATTGCATTTTCAGGGTTTTCTACAATAGCGGAACACTAAAATCTGGTATATTCCCATTTTCATGCATTTTGTGCATTTTGTGCAATTCGTGCATTTCATGCATTTCATGCAGTGCACATGCACGAATACAATTTCGTGCGCACGAATACAATTTCGTGCGCACGAATTAGAACACTGCTTCATACTATTAACAGCATTGATTGAATTTACAACAAATTACAAAGGTATTCTGCAATCACTCTTTACTTCAATAGCTGTTGCGTCACAACAAGGTAAAGCCATTATCAGTACATCATTTTCATCATTTTCATTACATCATATTCAGCAAAAATGAAATTGCATTTTCAACAAATATTTATACGTTTAAATATTGAATTTTGTTACCTTTTTCATTATTGGTAAAAATTTAGTCACCTGATGCATAAGTTTTACCGGTGAAATGATAGCAATTAGCAAATTTAAATTACTAAAATGGAATAACCTCAATTGGGTAAAAGTTGAAAGTGTTATTATTTTTGTGCGGGTGTATCCGAAGACATTTAAATACTGTATTAAAAATTTTCTTTGGTTTCTTTGATCTCTTTAAGTACGTACACCTTTTAGATGGTTACAATATCTTTCATATCATTGATTTTACGACAGGATATCCGGAGAATGCCCAAACATCAAACACCAGAATCTTCAAATCTTATAAAATCCTACAAATAGTGTTTAGCTTTTACTTCTACATTTTGTATTGCTATTTCTCTGCAGTTTTGGTGATGATATTCGCATTGGAAAAGAAAGAAATATCGAATTTCATTGACCTTGTAACAAATGGATTTACTTTTGGGTGGAAGAATAGTACCTTCTATGTTAACTCTTTTGTGGTAAGTCTGTCTACCCAAATTCTAAAAAGTTACCGTTTGTGTAGTAATAATTCTTGACGGAAGATGAATGGTCTCTTAATGACAAGAATTATTAAATATCGGCACGATATTTACTGGGAATGCTCTGTCACGCTGTCCGTCCGTCTGTCCGTCTGTCCGTGCGTGATGACAATTTTGTGTTTCTTATAACTTCAGAACGAATTTACATAAATTGATAATTCTTTTTTTAAAACATCACTCACTCAAATACCTTGCTACCCGTTGAAAATCAGCACCCTCGGTCTTTTTGTTTCTGCAGAATTTGAAAGTTTGCAAAGTCACATAGCAATGCACATATGACACAAGTCACGGAAACACAACGTCCCACTGAGCGCCACCTTACCTTGCTCTGCTAACTACTAGAGCATTATCCGCGTGATCTATTCGCGGGTAGCTACTTTATTAATATACCTGATATGTCTGTCTGTCTGTGTGTTTGCGGGAAGCTACTTTATTAGTGTACCTGATCTATCTGTCCGTCTGTGTGTTCGCGGGAAGCTGCTTTATTAATGATGCGATCTTCCTGTCTGTCTGTTTGGCGTCTGATGATCATGATGATCTGGCAATCAAACTATGATGATTTGACAATCAAACCATGATGATTTGACAATCAAACCATGATGATTTGACAATCAAACCATGATGATTTGACAATCAAACCAGGATGATTTGACAATCAAACCATGATGATTTGACAATCAAACCAGGATGATTTGACAATCAAACCATGATGATTTGACAATCAAACCATGATGATTTGACAATCAAACCATGATGATTTGACAATCAAACCATGATGATTTGACAATCAAACCATGATGATTTGACAATCAAACCATGATGATTTGACAATCAAACCATGATGATTTGACAATCAAACCATGATGATTTGACAATCAAACCATGATGATTTGACAATCAAACCATGATGATTTGACAATCAAACCATGATGATTTGACAATCAAACCATGATGATTTGACAATCAAACCATGATGATTTGACAATCAAACCATGATGATTTGACAATCAAACCATGATGATTTGACAATCAAACCATGATGATTTGACAATCAAACCATGATGATCTGATAATCAAACCATGATGATTTGACAATCAAACCATGATGATTTGACAATCAAACCATGATGATCTGATAATCAAACCACGATGATTTGACAATCAAACCATGATGATCTGATAATCAAACCATGATGATTTGACTATAGACCCACATGCCGATATTTGTTTACACCCGTTTTGCTACGGTTTATTTCTGTAGAAAATGTTCATGAAAGCCACACGTTCATGACAAATTAATGGCCACTGGCCACCATTATATTTTTATGAATCGTTGAATTGCGGTCTGCCGACTTAATCGTTTGTCCATTTTTTTGAAACACGATTTTTGCCAAATGATTTTTAACTAGCTGATATACTAAAAGCTATATTTTTTAGTATATTTTGTTCACACTCTTTTGATATTACGATATGTTCTTGAATTATATTTATTTGCTTCTTAATAAAAATATTGTGTGAGAATCTTGTGGCATATATTTGGACAAATATTATTGAGAAAAACTGTCAGCGATGAAGCAATTTGTGCCGGAATACATGTTGTTGACTTTGGAGAACAAAAACATGCATTAAGCACTTTTGTGCGCAAGGACTCTGGGTTGGCCGATGTCTTCAATCGTCTGTAAGTCTCAATTTTATTATATCACAAAGATTTTACTTCCACTGAGCCTCGATGTCTTTTTAAAGTAGTTTAGTAAAACAGGATGAAAGAGGATTAACAAAGTATCAAAGAAAGATGGCGAATACAAACACTTTTAGATATTCATCATGTGCTTCATCACATTGGGGAAAACCTGTTACTGTTGAAGGACTGGTTATAACAATTTCTATTATGATCGGCGGGAGTCTTGTTGCGCTGGGAATTTTTATTTCTGAAGTAGTTCATGAAAGAAGAACTACAAGTAAAACAAATAAGAAACGTTTAAATGGCCTTCGTCTGTATTTAAAGTGAAAATATCAAAGTTTGTAAGCTAAAATGCAATTTTAGGCTATGAATTTATGTAATAATTAGTCTGTCAAGTCAATTACATATTGTCAGGCTATCAAGGATACAGACACGAAATCCAAAAATAACTCCTGGGGAGTCAATATAAAAAATAGTTTTTATGAACTAACAGCATAATGCAATTTAGTCAGCAGAATAATAAATGATTTATATTAATGGAATAGCTTTCCAAAATTATGTTTGTATTAGACTGCAGCATATAAAGTGCGTGGGTTTGTAGAAGGACAAGTTGGCAGTTAAATACTTGTCTTGCATTTTTAGTGAAATGAAAATTCTTATCCCTATTGCATCAATTAAGCTTATTAAAAATAAACATTCTAATTTATAGGTCTAATGCTTGAGAGAGCAGCAGAGTGCACAGCACATTTGATTAAATTGAATCCACAATATTATAGTCAGAGAATTCCTTCCAGCGTTCACGTCCAGGAATTTGGTTAATGCTTTTTGGAAAACATGGGAAATATGGAAAATTTAGTAATTTTAGGTATATTAGATATTACAATTACAAAATTAAAATTTGGTTAGGCAGTGAGACAATAACTGTTAAAAATTCTGATATTTATTTTATTAATTGAAACGCAAAACAAGGGTAATTAATAATGAAATGCAATTTCAATATTCCTTATTGTAATACAACAATTTCTGTTAAATTTCTCAAAAATTTATATTTCTGTCATTAAAAAACGGTTAATATTTGAACTGGAACTAAAATATTAGCTATCTTAATCACCTTGTGACTAAGATAAAAGAATAAATTCAGGTAATTGTTTTTATAAGCACATATTATTATGTCACAGCAAAATAAAACAAAAGGTCACACAACAAAATTATTCTAACATTTGAAATGCACAATGGAATGGAAGTAGTATATTCTTTTTAACCTATTCTAACTTTATTTATTTGTATAGATTTATTTAAGAATTATTGACAGTTTTTCCGGTCCCAACCATAAGGATGAAAAAGTAAAATATCGAAACCTTCTTACCAATTATAGGTTACAACTACAACCAATAAATTACATTGCATTGGAATGAAATGACATTAGAATTTTTAAACAATGTTGTTTACAAAGAACTACGACACCTTTCAGCTAATAACACTTTAAACTGGATACATGCTTATACAACTGCACTGCACATTAGTACTTGAGTACTATGGTCAATTTGAAATAAATTGTAACGTAAGATGATTTTTAGAAATAGTTTGAACTTCGTAATATTTTACACATTGGAGTCGGTCTTACTCTGTCAATCAATACTATCCAGACATTATTCGGCTTTTATTTGTTCTACATCTCCACCAAAATATAACTCTTTAGAGCCGCTCGAGTGGTCAACAAATAACGAAATTTCTTGGACTGCTAATTTACAGCTATGTAACCAAAGTCTACAGAAAATGGATAGCACTACATTTGATTACGGACTAACTGCATTTTTTAATACAGTGAGTTTCAATTTTAAACTGCTGAACTTTTAAACTTAAAATGGTATATATTTTATATCTGTTTTTGTCTACACAGACTTCAGAGTTTAACCCTTTTCAAAATCAGAAGAATTGCTTTGAATCCGTAGAAGCATATTCAGCATTTTTCAAGCTCAAGGGTCCTTCAAGGTCCGTAAAGCTATTTTTGAAGAATTCTTGGAAAAAGATATTATGCACCTTCCTTGCTCGAAAGCACATTTGTTGCGTATTAAGTAAAAGTCAATTAAATGATCACCAGTTATATAATCAACGGTTTTTTCAAGATTTGCGAATTGACTATTTGTATGCTGCCACGATTGACGTAAGAAATTTTTAAAATATTCAATTGAATTTCTCGATAATTATTTATACTGATTGTACTTACCTTATGTAATTTATGACCTTATTTGTGTGCATGCATTTTTTGGTAAAGATATTCATAACAAGAAATTACTATTACTATGCTGCTAATTTTACAGTACACCGTTATTCACATGGTTTCCTTAAATATTTACCTATCACATTGAAAATAAGTATCTCTACCGATTAATTTCAACGATTGCATATGCTACACAATAAAATCATTTTGATTGATAACCAAATATAAAGTTTATCTGGTAATCTTGATCTACAAAGTAGAAGAAGCTCTAAATATTAAGAGTCATTTTCAATTTTTTTCGGAGTATGCAGTTTACTTTACAAGCGGTGCGGTAATTTAAATGTTAAATGTAAATATTTAATTGCCTTAACCTAGCCAAAAGATAACGTTTTGATATCCAAAGATGATCAAGTCTTTGATGCAACTCAATTGCAATACCTTCAGGATGCACTTGGCATAAGGTAAAACCATTGACTGCTACTTACATTTGTCGACATCAATTATAATTCAAAACGTTTTCAAAATCAGTATTATGCTTCATTCTTAAGATTTGTACTTCAATACGAGTCATTGTGGGCTACATTTAACGAAAAGAATAAATCTTGGAAAGGAATGGCTGAATTAATTGAGAATAAGCAAGTTGACATAGCTATCGGTCAAACAGGAGTAGTTCCGTATCGCGCAAGGCACTTCAAGTTTTTATTCTTGGTGGAATTGATGGGGTAATAACATAACGTTATAATTTAACGTTATTAATAATGTACTGATAATTACGAATGTATTCAGGTTGTCAGCTTTTTATCATGCCATGGAGGTAAAAACATACGGGGAGATCTATGCTTTTGACTATGATGTATGGATTGTAATTTTGTCTTTCGTATTACTAATCGCACTGGTTGAATTTTTGACAAATTATCGTGATGTTCTGCAATCACTCTTCGCCTCTATAGCTGTTGCTTCATTGCAAGGTATAAATTATTAAAACTAACATAATGATACCCGTATATAAAAAGTCACTACAGATGGACATTAAATTTTTAAATTTCAATTAATTTTTCCCAAAAAGTAAATAGAAAGATAAATAATTTATTTTTCTGGGCTTCGGTTTGGTTTTATAGCCTAATTATTAGTAATGAAGAGATTGTATATAGAGACATTTTATACAATAATTATTATTATGATTACAATTTATTTCAGGATATCCTCTGAACACTGAAACCTCAAATCCCAAAATGTTCAAATCTTGCAGAATCCTACACTTTATATATAATATTTATTTCTATATTCTATATTGCTACTTCTGCGCAGTCTTAGTGATGATTTTTTCATTGGAGAAGAAGGATATATCAAATTTCAAAGATCTTATAGCAAATGGATTTAATTTTGGGTGGCAAAATGAGACCTACATTGTGTCCTCGTATTTGGTAAGTCAGCTTATTTTATTAGCATTATAAGGTTTCTCCGAATTTTAAATTGATGTTTTCCATTTTACCTTGTTCTTCTCTATGAAAATTATATTTACTATAATAAAAACATTATTACTCTTAATTAATAACAATATAAATGTAACTTATTTGGTTTACTCTGCTAAGAAAGATATTAAATTGGCGTACTTTTGGCAAACAGAATGGCGACTTGGACAACACATCATTGGTGTGGAAAGCGCTATCATCCGTGACGGACGATTACAAATTTTCTTATGAAAAGACACCCGGTTTTAAATTACTTACTCAAAACAAATTAGCTGTTATTTCGACATTTGCAAAAGATACGTTTAGAGAATTCAGAGCCGCCGACGAAAGACTTTGTAGTCTAATAAAAGTTATTGATGTACCAGTAGAAAAAACGGCAATAAGCTCTTTTGTGGGCAAGGACTCCGGGTTAGCCGATATTTTCAACTGCATGTAAGTCTCGATGTTTTTGAAATATTAATTTTCATAGACTGAACATAATTTTATGCTTATCATGTACTTAACTGCAATTAAAACAGTAGGATAAAAGCGGCTGAAGTAGGACTTCTAAAATACCAACTCCGTCAGCGCGACAAATACGTATTTAACCCATCGTCATGTTCATCATCACAGATTACTAAAATTGTGGGTTTTGAAGAATTAAAGGTAACATTTTACATTATGATCAGTGGGAGTCTTGCCGCTGTGATAATTTATGTTTCTGAAACATTATTTCACCGAAGAACGACAAGTAAAACAAAGTAAAGTGAGTAAATACAGAACGTCAATGTTTTTTAACTTCATTCGCTACTCAAAATACTCAAAAATCTATCTTTAATGATTTTTAAATTATGGATTTATTGTGATCAAAACTTAATACTATATACCTGTACAATTTTTCATGCAAGCGAAATTTAATCAATGCAAAGTAATGGTGCAATAAATCAACAGAGCACTAACACGTCTGCTAGAATACATGAAAAAGAACGGATAAAAAAATACAGAGAAAAGTAAAAAAAATCGAACTCGATTCCTTTGTGATTTCACATAAGCACTCACTTTGTTATTGGGAAATTAAGAAGTGCTTATTATTTGACTTACAACTGATAGATTGTACATGACGTTGTAATTTCGAGATTCAACTTGTATTCTGTTCTTCAGGGCTATGAAATCCTTGTAAGCACTTCTATTTGACACGGGGACCTCTATTTTCTCTTTGTGATAGTGGAGCATATGAAACCCGGCATCCAAGCTTGTTTGGAAATCATGATCACAAATTGGGCAGATGAAAGCCTTGATATGTGTGGCCAAATGGTTCTGAATCAGTACATTTTTATCTTTTGTTTCGTAGTCACAAGACGGACATTTATAAACCAAAAAGGCATCGCTGCTGTCTAGAAGAACTTCCACAGGATCATCATGTGGAATTTCCACATTTTCTTGAATAACCCAGCGATTGTACATTACAGTTGGCTCGCAGTTCTCATGGTTGTCTCTGAAAAGTATATGCTGCCTAAAAGAGGTGGGCGAAGGAAAGTCCCAACGACAAATCGGACAGCCGTACATAACTTTGTCTTCAATTAAATTTCCCATAGGGTAGCAAATTCTTTCTGGGTGTAGTTCTACTCTCGTAAACACTGGAAGCTGTTCTGGGTGTTCCTTCAGGAAGTGTTTCTTTATTTTAGTGAATTTAAGTCCCCGGAATCCACATAGGTCACAAACCAGAACGGACTCTATATCAGGAAGTTCTCTTCGTTTCATACGAAAACGTTTCCCTGGATGCTGCAAATTATGGTGACTTCTCATTCCTGCTATTGAATTTTCATAGTGACAACAATATGTACACGCCAGATTTCTATCAGGAACCACTTGAAAGGTGTCCGTAAAAGATTTGAATTGATAGTATGAGCACTCCAACTCTTTAGAATGGCCATTATGGTAATTATACCAATGCTGCCGCATCCCATTTGCAGTGAAACGGATTTTCTTGCAATGAAGACATCTGTAACGATTATCTTTCGATTAACACTTAAAATACACCCTAGAACGCCTGAATTAAAACATCAGTAGCAATATTTCAAATAAAAATAAGAAAAGATCATACTTGTAGATATTTTGTTTTAATACACTAGCGCTCCTTATAGGTGATCCATCGTTACGGTTTTCTCCTGACGACGAAGACGAAGATGGGCCAGTGGTAGGTGAAATCGGTTTTGACTCAACTGTGAAATGAAGGGCAGATTCGTATTTGTCTTTTTCCATTGGTATATCCTCAATTGCCATTAAAGCAGGTTTGCTGAAGTCGCCCTTATGTGTGTGTAGTTTGAAGGCTCCCTTAGTTTTGAAAATGCATTTATCGCGGTGAATTACCACAGTCATCCCCTGTAAATCAAAAGTAATCATAATCATAAATATCATGTACGGGCTACAGTAAATAACATAATTTTTGATAAATTGGAATTCGCCTTATATTTATATAGTTTTTAATTTTTATTGGGAAATTGTAAATATCTGCAAGCTATATTATTTACGTTTAGTATTATATGTAATTTATGTATATTTAATATTATACTATTTACACCGAACTTATACCGGTAATGGAGATAATAACTTACTTTAGCAAATTTCAAAGATTTTGAAATGGGGATTCCGTACTCGTTTAACCAAAATTCAGGAGTTAATTTTGCCTCCAATTTTTTATTAATGAGAGGTTCAAATGGTAAATGAGAATGGGCACTTCGCAAATGATGCAGTTTTAACAGTGATTCACTCCAGCACCCGAAGTGACAGTATTTGCAGATGAAACTGTAAGATATATAAAACTCAAAATAATTATTGTTTTAAGGTACCCATTTGCTTATGAAAAGTGTTTAGTTAATGTCGCATGCGTCTGTATTTCAAAATGAGAGGTTATAATTTCAAGGTAGGAAATTAAATTGCGTTGTGAACGATTTGTACTTGCTTTTGCGCTTCGGAGTTATGAATTAAGGCTTGGCGATACAGGTCATTTCCCGCCCAGAGTTTTTGAGAGAAAAATTTTTCTAAAGTTACTCCTTCATTACTTTTTTGAAGCTTGAAGACAGTGAGAAATCAACCACATTGTCAATGGGAATACCATGTATTAACAAATTTTTCTCTCAAAAACTCTGGGCGGGAAAAGGGTTTGAACGGCCTCTACCGCCCAGCCTTAAGTAATTATAGTATCTACGTTCTCATTCTTCAGCCATTCTGAAAAGAAATAAAATAAGTAATGTCTGAAGAAGGTGATTAACATTATCCGAACATAGAAATGTGTAGCCCGATAGTGAGAATACGTAAAAAATTGAGATGGTATACTATTTCTAGTTATAAATACGAAATAGTGTCCCACTGCGGCATTATTCATTCCGATGTGCAATGATTAAAGTTGAAGGCATGATTAGTTATAAAACAGGTAAATCCTTGTGTTTCTTAGTTCCTTAACTTAGCAAACTGAACGCTTTAGCATATGCTATAGTACTGATTAAGTTCTGGTTAAGTACTTATTTTATTGGTGCTTATTTATTTATTTATTGGTGCTTATTAAGTACTTATTTTATTGGTGCTTATTTATTTATTTATTGGTGCTTATTAAGTACTTATTTTATTGGTGCTTATTTATTTATTTATTGGTGCTTATTAAGTACTTATTTTATTGGTGCTTATTTATTTATTTATTGTTGCTTATTAAGTACTTATTTTATTTTATTTTATATTGTGCTGGTAATTTTCCTACTTTGACATGTCAATAAAGCTTATTTGAAATTGAATTTGAATGCGCATTGATGCGCCTTCTCATATTATTTTAAGTAAGTGATCTGTTGAAACTGGTTTTTACTGATTGCTTAATCGTAATTTTTAAGTAGATTTGCGTTTTTCAAATTACCGATAAGGAGCAATATGTCTGGCCAACAAATGAGATCTATAGTTGTGAAAATTGGTAAATGTGACATCATTTTTGCAGTGCTTGCATTTAAAGTTTTCCCTTGGTTGAAGAGCCATACTTCCACTGTTGGTCTGACTTACTATTGAAGAAAACAAAATTACAATACAAAAATAGAAAATAGAAAATAGAAACAAAAATAGAAAACAATAACAAAATTAAGTAATATACAGTAAAAATAACAGTTAGCAATCAATATCTTACGATAAACACACTCATCAATTAATTATATTATTTTTTTTGTATTTCTTACAATTTTGACGTCTTAATAGATTTTGAAGATTTGTGGACGGGTTTGAAAACCGTTTGGATGAAGCAAAACAATTTCTGGTCACAAGTTAAGTTTAGTCAAATGCTTTTGAATCGCTTTTGATAGTAGTAAAAAAAATTTCATTGGCCGGCTTTCATGAAACTGAAATAAATGGGATCTACCTTTTGCACAACTGAAAATGACAACTAACAACTAAGCAACTTCTTCCAGCGGTGCTTTTGTGGAAAGACAAAGAGTCTGTTTCACGCATTTCGCAGTGACAAAGCTTTGCCGCTAAACACAATTTAATGCAGGTCGCACGAAATAAGGCCTACTCAATGCTTCATTATCAGAAATGATTTCTTTCTTTGATATATAGGGTTGATCCTATTTCATGATGAATATGAAGTCTGAAGGGGACTCCGTGGAATGAAAATAATTTATTTTATTCGCAGAGCCACGAATACAATGAAAAAGTCAATGGTAAAAATCGACTTAAGGTTTGAAATTTTTATTTTTAAATTAGAAGGATCAAAGCTGCCTGAACAGCTAGGGTCGCATAAACACGACGAAGATAATTCAATCAGAAGACAGAGAAGTTTAGGCCCAGCACTGTCCTTAAAAATTGCGGGGCTTGAAGAATTGATGGCTTTATCATTTTATTTAGTTTTGAAATTATAATTAGCAAAAAAACAAAAAATCAATACAAGTTAAAAGATCTTTCTTAAACTTTATTCAATAAAAGCTGTTAATTAATTAGCTACATGAACTTTTGTGTATGCTTAGGTAATCGCTATAGGAAGCATCGAATAGGTGAGGAAATGGTGTACATAACCAAATTAGCTTTAATGAGAAATAAAAGAAAGAATGAATAAGGGCAAAGTCATTGAAAAAGCAATTTATAAAGACTGACCCCCAAGAAGTGTTTTTGCAACAGTCCTACACAAAATTTTATGGTTTTTATTTTTCCTTCGGTGCTTATTTCGTATATATAGGTATACATGTATGTGACAACTGAGTGACAAGTCTGGTTGGCGATGACATTCATTTACCCGGTGCAGCAATGGTAATTGAATAATCTCATGTTTACTCAACACTTTTCAGGTTAATGCCAAAACTGTACTTACTTTTGTTTGCTTATGAATACCAAAGTAAAAATACTGCCATGCAGTAGTAATTACAAAGTGTCAGGCAGCTAGGGTACCTTTAAAAGCATTTTTGGAGAAATTTTAGCATACCATTGGTAAAATTTCACTTTTGTGGTTTTAATGTAGTATTTTAACTTTAGGGGCAAACGTTGTATTTAGTATGCCGATTGCCGAAGTGGGCCAATTTACTGACATTTTTTTGACATTTTGGCGAAATTGATCAAGGGGATCCTTCCCAACATAAAAAATTAACTTCTTTCGATGTCGACGAAAATTACTGTATAGATTTCCATCGTTATGCCAGAAACAACTCATAGGTTATTTAAAAATAGACTTGTTTTGATGAAAACTTATGAAAACTTAATTATGGAATTCGCCTACACTATTTTCGAGACAATTTTTGGAAAATTTGTTACTTCATTTGGATGTTATTACATTGAGTCAATTTAGGAAACTACAAAAGATTTTGCAAGCTATCATTTTGTACACTTGCATTTTTCCATTTATTACAAGTCAGGCAGGGTAACTTTAAGGTAAAGTTATTTATAACCTTACCTCCAGTTTATTACCAATGGCTAGTTTTAAATGGCACTTTCTGCACTAGTGTTACGTGACCAAGTAAGTATCTGAATAAACACTGAGTACTTTAACTCAAGCAGAATACCAGTGGGGACAAACTGTCTTAGTCTAATGCAAACTTAAGGAATTAAGAGCTGTCAGTCACCTTCACCTCCATCATTTCCTTTGTAGCCATTTAACTATCTGGTTCCCGAATTTTTCTCGCTTGTTTTTATTTACAATTGTCAGAAAGTAATTAGAATAGGTATATGAAAAGTAAACTCACTATGTAACATTACTGTGCAACACCAAATACAATTTGATGTGGATATAAATTTTATATTGATAATAAGGCAATACTAGTTGCAATACTGGCTCCTCCAGGGGTCTCCAGTGAAAAGAACTGCGGTTGAGAATGGCTTTTTTAAGTAAATTTTAATATGAAATCGTGATGGTTTAGTGTACTTGGAAAAGACTTGAGGAAACGTGAACTTGCAGTTGATTAATTTTTACTCTATAGTTGATAGTTAACAATGTGAGTCATATTTATCGCAGCAAATTCCATCTCAACTCACGGTTCCTGTTAAGTGCACATACAACCTATAATATTTTATTCATACAAAATATGGTTTTGAAGGTGACATTGAACTTCATCTTACATTATACTTTGATCTTGATACCTCATGCCTTGACATCCTTAATAGATCACAATTCGACTTTGATTTGTTCAATGGACGGTCTTTTTCATTCATTTGAACCTTTAATGTGGTCAGTAACCGATGAGATTTCATGGATAGGTAATTCACAGTATAATTCTCAGTATGCAGTACGTAACCAAAATGCGAAAAGGTTCGATAGCAGAAGTTTTGATGTTGGATTGTCGACATTTTTGAACACAGTAAGTTTTTTCTTTGTTAAGAAGGTATAATCTAATTTAAAAATAATTATGAGTTTTAATGGCCAATGCTTTTTATTTTGTATTTCTAGTCTAATCTCTTCCAAATTGAAGGGAAACCGTGTTTCGAATCCATCGATGCATTTGATGCCTTCGCCAATCTCAAAGGAACTTCTAACTCTGCCCGTGTATTGGTATTTGTAAAGGACACTTGGTACAAAGTCCTTTGCCTTTTCGTGGCTCAAAGGCATATTTGTTGTGTAGTAAACAATCTAAACAGTTCAACAAGTGACTTATTGAATACCCTCAGTTTTCAAGATTTGGAAATTGATAATTTGTATGTGGCCATGGTTAATGTAAGCAATATGTGTCTGCATTTTTAAGTAATTAACATTTCTCAATTGGGAAAGACGGTAAAAATTTCATTTCATTCATCTAGTTCCTACACTGCAAAAAATGAATATTGCGGGTAGGGACTGTAGCAATAGTAATAATTAATCTAAGATGGTTTTAACCAGTTGACGGACAGCGGTTTGGTGGAAGAAGCGTTGGAGACTTTTGAGGAATATCAACTGGACTACATGCAAGACAAACTTGGAATAAAGTAGAAAAGCATAAATTTATAGTTTAACTATTGTAGTCTTGAAAATGTACCATTTTGTATTTCTAATTCAAAATATATACTTTATGTTGCATAGGTTTAAGCGTCAGTATGAGAATACCTGGGCTTCAGTGTGGCCTAATAACGGATCGTGGAAAGGAATGGCAAAATTAGTCTATGCTAAATCAGCGGATATAGCTCTGACACCTGCTGCAATATTAGAGTTTCGTGCAAAAGATTTCAAATTTTTATTTCTATGGGGTTCAGAAAGGTAAGAAAATTTGCTTTCTTAAGAATAAAGGGTTATCGGAAATTAGTAACCATTTTCAGACGGTACACCTAACTGAAATATGGAACACATCCGGAAAAAATATGCACCCGACAACATTTCCAACTATATGCTTATTAAATGAGACTTTCAGGTGAATTTTCTTGCCGATCCTTAGCCATTTGAAATGGCCAATTTCAGTTTGGAGTACCTTAAGGAATTGGTCTATTATTTGACATTAGGATATGATTGTCCATCTTAGTACCAAAGCAATAGATTGAAAACAAATTTCATTCTTTTTTCTGTAATCTTTTTCTATAAGGCTGCCCGCATACTATCATCCCCTGGAACCAAGATTTTACGGAGAAATCTTTGCGTTTGACCAAGATTTGTGGGTTGTCATTTTGTCTTTCTTATTACTAATTGCTCTGGGCAACTTTTTGTCAACTTATAGTGGAGTCATTCAATCACTCTTTGTTTCGGTGTCTGTCGCCACTCAGCAAGGTAATCATGAAATGCTAACTATGGTAATTAGCGTGTAATTAGAGAAGTGTAATTTTTAGTCCCAAAATAAAAAGTTCCTTTTTTATAGTTATGTTCTTTTATGAACATTCTTCGTAGTAATATTATTTCTAAATTTACTTAAACTTTAATTTTTGCAGGTTATCCAAAGAATACACAAACTGCCAATCGTAGGAGCATCAAATCCTACAAAATCTTGCAACTAGTGGCTAACATTTACTTCTACACGTTGTACTCCTGTTTCTGTGCGGGTTTGGTTACCATATTTTGTGTGGAAAAGAAAGGAATCTCAAAATTTAGTGATCTCATTGCAAATGGATTTACTTTCGGCTGGTACAATGACTCCTATTTTGTAGAGTTTTACCTTGTAAGCAAATCTTGGCCCACATTTTATTATTTTTCATAAATTAAGTAGAACTTTTCTACTGAATGCACTTAGTTTTATAAATGTTAATCAATTTACGGATATTTATACAAAAGTTTAAGAAAATTTTTAATCTATAGAATGGCCATGTTGACAATACTTCCGTTATGTGGAAAGTGATATCTTCCGTGAAAAACGATGACAAGTTTATGGATATCAGAAAGGCATCTTTTGCTCTACTGAGGCGAAAGAAACTTGCCATTTTATCTAATACAGACATTTTTAGAGAATTAAAAGGAAAAGTGCCCGATGGAGAAATTTGTGCGGGAGTCAAGGATATTGGTGTACCAATAGAACAGGTGCACTACGGCAGTTTTCTTAGAAAGGATTCTGAATTGGCCGACACGTTTAATTCCATGTAAATTCAAAATTTTAATTATTATTTCATTCGTGTGATAAAAGCTTAACTAATTTTATAACTTGAAATAGGGTAATTAAAACAGCCGAAACAGGGTTACATAGCTATCAGAAAAAAATATACGACAAAAAAACGCAGATATTTAAGCCATTGTGTCTGCCAACTCATTCCATTAAAAAAGCGGGATTTGAAGACTTGGTCATTACGATTTCTATTATGATAAGTGGGTTTTTTACAGCTTTTATAATTTTAATTCTTGAAAAAATGCTTCACCGACGAAAAGACAAATGAGTATTTCTACAATTTTATTTTCAATCATTAAACGTATTTTTTGTTATGTAATAGTGTTCGATTCAATTCTAAATCTTGGAATTGTAATAAATTAATCTTAAAGTAGTAAATATCTTATTTAAATTGCGTACAATATTGTTGAATTTTTAATAGTCTAAAATTGAGTATGCACTAGTAATAACAGATAAATGAACTGAACTGGACGTTTAAGATTTTAAAATCTTCATTTTATTGATTGAAATACATTTTATTCATCCACTTTATTAATTTTTATTTTCTACAGTTATATTTGCAAGAAATATTACCAAAATGAAATAAAATACTAGTTTCTTGGGCCAGTGCCCAAGAATGGTGAAATGAACTGTATTTTATTAGATGCCAGTGTTCCTACTTAGAAGGCAAAATCTGTAAAGTTTGAATCTGCAATATTTTCTTATGTTCTGTTTGATATTGACGCAATGGTGGAAGCTGATCTCCGAAAATGTCCGTAAAGATTTCAAAAATAAAAGAAAGTATTGCTAGACCACAAGCAGCAATATAAACCATAAAAACACCTCCAAAATTGTCAATGTTGAGTGACCTGAAACGTTTACTTGATTTCTTAGAAAACAATTTAAACATTTCTTTGTAAATGATTCCATTTTTATTTTTGAGTAAAGCATCTCTACCCCTTCGCTTTTCAAAATCCTGAGTATCTCTTTGCCACTTAATGATATTCCCCGTATCCCTGATCATCGATGTTACCTGACTGAATGACTCCATATAAACTGAATTCTTTGCAAATCCAAATGACATAGCAGTGAAAACCAGGGTATCCTTAGAAAGGTAAAATGGTTCGAATTGTTCGCTGATGGTTAGCAATTGTGCAGCTGTAGCAGGGAGGAAAATAGTCCATCCTATGCAAACGTTTTTCTCTTTCAAAATTACAGACGTAACGCAATCATTTGGATTTGGCATTAGATTAAATCGATTTTTGAAACGTTGGTACTTTGGACTACTGCTGTGATTAAAAAAGTTGTATCCAACTCCACCATAGTAAATAAAATTGATTTTGTAATCCGTTTTGAGGTACAAATCATTAAAAGTCCTTGGGATAGACTCCATTTGAGGAAAAGTGAGAAAAGATACCAAATTAGTTTTGTAGCCAAGACCTGTTATCACTACGAATAGCATCCAAAATCCAGAAATTAGTTTGAGTCCTTTTTCTTTCTTGGGAATCTGTGTTCCCTGATCGACAGCAATTGTAAAAGCCAGAAAAAATGATTGGAAAAAAGAAAACTTATTTTTTCTAGATTTAAAACTTCTTTTTCCCAATAGTATGTAGTAAAATACTGGAACAATTATGCTGAAAATGAAGAGAATAGACATCCAGACTTCAATTGTATACGGATAAAGGATCGCTACCCAGTTCGTTGTAATATCTGGAAACGCAGTTGCAAAAATCATGTTACTATATGAAAGATCAGATGCACAGTCCACGTAATCATAATAATACAACATTTTTCCCATTATAAGACTCATGTCCACTCTTCCAGATACAATTTGTCCCATTCCACCTGTCCATGTTCCGTTTTCAAGCGGGTACCCAATTACATCCGGAGTCATTTCTCTAATGGGATCAATGTCGAAAGTCATGTTGTAGTATTTCGCTATGGATTCCAGAGCTGTGTAATAAAATCCAGCTAAGGTCTTATTATCTTCCAAGTAAAATAGGAAAGGAGATATCACAACAGAAAACGTTGTTAAATGAGTATCCCTTAAATTAAAAACCTGAGACGAAAAGGTGGGCATTATATATGGACGGAATACTGCATCTTCTTCTACTTTTGATGAACGATGGGCGATAAGAATATCAAATTTCTTATGGTCTTCAGTGTGCAATCCAATACCCATTCTTAATTTTAATCGCTTAACTCCTGGATCTTTAAGTAGAAATATTTCAATACTTTTAGTTTCCCCAATAAAAAGAAATCGGTCACTTTGCGGTTTTCCATAACTGTGTGCATATCCAGATATTATGTTTTCCACAGAAGCAGACAGAAAACCTTCTCGCTCTGCAGGCTCCACGATTACAAAAATTTTGCAAGAAAAGTGAAACCGCAAATAGCGTTTCTTTAGATTTAAAGCAGCATTAAATCTTTCTGGACTTTGATGAATGTCCGATTCTTTTGTTACTAAAAACATTGGAATTAGATTTTCGGTGAACATTTCTAATTGTAAGGAATTTAAATCTGCAATATCTTTGCACACAAATTCCAAAGCACAACGCTCGCTGTGTCTTTCAGGTTGAACAACATTGTTAATTATCGTTGAAACTTCTTCGTCGAAAATTACTCCTTTGTATTCATTTCCTCTTAACAAAGTAAAAGTATTCAATATCACGATGAATTTCAGCAAGTTTATTAAATGCATCTTGCTTTTTCGAGTGGAATTGCTACTTTTTAGAAGGCCTTTTCCTAATTTGATTTTGAATGATATACAAAGAAAATTATGTATTCTTGAAATTAAATTCTTTTTGAGTTCATTTTTGTACAACGTACGGGAATTATAAACTTTATTATATAGATATTATCCCTGCAATAAAGTTTTCTTTTGCAAATGCAAGCAGAAAAATTGTATTAGGATAGCATTTTGTTAAAAGCACTTGAATACTGCCCTTATTGGATCAGATATCCTAAAACGCTATTATGAATATCGCATAAGAATTGATAAAACTTTCTAAAAGTGGGGTAACCTCATTTGTTGTTCTATATTTACTGAATATTATCTTACAATTAGAGTATTACGTAGGAAATGTAATATAAAATTCAGTTTCCACTTCTCCAGTTTTTCTAATAAATAAACAGTTTGCTGCTAATGAGGGTATTTTGTGCACACAAATATTCGTAGAAAGAAAATAACTAATTCTTTAACCCAGCATTTTTAGAACGGTGACTTTATGAAGCATACCGATTTCCATCCAACGCTTTAAACTGAAATTTAGTTCCAAAACGTTACTGACCGTTTTATTGAATCCTTTAAGAAAATATATTTTGTGTTTAGCACTTATCAGCTATTAATGTATTAATGCAATTACTTTTTCTAAGATTGTCATAAATTGTAGTCAGTCGCACAAGTAATACACCATGCACAAAAATTACCCAATGCATCAAAAAGTTAAAAATTAAAGTCAAAATATTGTCTTTTTCAGTTTTGGGAACTTAACTGCATAAACGTGTAAGTGCATACCAATGCTATTTTCACTCTATCCATAACAATCTTCTAAAAATTCAGAATAGAGTGGTTAAAGAATTCTATCGTTTATCCACCGTCACTTGGGCCCATTGCCATTGCAACTACATCGAAACGGCTGGGCTGAAGATTTTTGATCGAAAAATCAAAAAATCATGTCTCCCATAACCCTAGTTACACATTAATAACATAATATTATGCATTTCATTAAAGGCTATAGGACCAAAGAGTTTCTATGGATAATAATTTTTCTTAAATAGGTAATGAAAATAGCAACTTTAACAGCAATCGGTGATTCTCCATTTCGCATTACACGATGTTGCGGTTTTTAGTTCTGTAAATGCTTTTACAAAAGTACTTTTTAAAAGCTTTTACTTTTACTACTAAAAAGTTCTTTTTTTGTAAAAGCATTTTAGCTTTTACAGTTCTCACCAGTATTGTAGGCACTTTGCCTGGCAGAAGGTGTCATTGAAGCGGCAGGTGAGTGGTCAAAAATTATTTAAATATTGGGGATTTGATTGGTCGATTTTTATTTTCGAACTAAAGTGTTTTCGACAGAGGTGCTTTATATATTTCCACAATGTCATTGTCTACTCATTATCATGGAATGCCATATATGTGCAAAATATATACTAAATATGCGTTTTCGAATGGAAAATATCATTTCATGAGATAATACACAATGTGAAATTGATTCAAGAATTAAACCATTTTTTCCTCTTTAAACCATTAACAAACAAACGTGTAGTTAAATTCACCTCGACATTACGACAAAATAATTACTAAATAGGAAAAAGCTTTGCCTAAGCAGTTTCTTCCTTACATATCAGATAGCCTTACTGTAGAAAACAGCTTAGTTCAAAAATAAAAATCGACCAATCAAATCGCCAATATTTAAATAATTTTTGACCACTCACTTGCCGCTTCCATTACACCTTCTGCCAGGCAAAGTGCATACTATGCTGGAGAGAACTGTAGTAATTGGGATTATTCAATCTTGTCACGAAGTCGATTATAGGCCCACATAGTGACAGATGTCGAATTATTATGAGTCTGTCTAAATGGTAACTGTGACTTCGAGGAGTTATTATTTTGAGTCGAAATGGTGAATTGTGACTTCTAGGAGTTATTTTGGGTGAAATGGTGACTTGCGACTTCGAGAGTCGAGAAGTCATTATGGGTCGAAATGATTACTTGTGACTTCGAGAAGTCATTATGGGTCGAAATGGTTACTTGTGACTTCGAGAAGTCATTATGGGTCGAAATGGTGCCCTATGGCCTAGAAGAGTTTATTATTATTTATTATGGATCGACATAGTGACTTATGAAACCAGAAATCTCATAACACAAATGTCGAACCACAGTACCTGCTAGAAGCAACAGATTCACATAATAATTTCGATTTAATAAGACTGCTAGAAATCCCTAATCCGCATTTTGACATAAAATGACTGCTAGAAACCCTAATCCGCATTTCGACATAAAATGACCGCTAGAAATCAAAAAATTCCATTTCAACCCTAAATGACTGCTAGAAAACCCTAATCCGCATTTCGACATAAAATGACTGCTAGAAAACCGTAATCCGCATTTCGACATAAAATGACTGCAAAAAATCAAACATTTCCATTTCAACCCTAAATGAAGGCTAGAAAACCCTAATCCGCATTTCGACATAAAATGACTGCTAGAAATCAATAAATCCCATTTCAACCCTAAATGACTGCTAAAAAACCCTAAATCCGCATTTCGACATAAAATGACTGCTAGAAATCAAAAATTCCCATTTCGACCCTAAATGACTGCTAGAAATCAAACATTCCTATTTCGACCCTAAATGACTGCTAGGAATCAAACATTCCCATTTCAACCATAAAGACTGCTAGAAATTAAAAATTCCCATTTCCACCCTAAATGACTGCTAGAAATCAAAAATTCCCATTTCCACCCTAAATGATGCTAGAACTACTCAATCACCAAACCACCATTGCAATTCAAAATGATTGCTCAAAGTCAAGTTACGAGGCAACCAAGAAATTCCCTGAATAGTCCCGTCCCGTAGACTAGGTCGAAGTCTGCAAAACCGTCCAGTAGCCTATCATAAAGATTTTTGAACCTTAACCACCTCCTTACCCTGCCATGTTACCTTAGAGACCACCTTGATTTTGACTCATATCTCCTACTACTTACTGAAAACTACAAATTAATGTTTTGCAACCTATCTACCGCAAAGGTAAACTATTGACTTCAAATAACCTTGATAAAGTTAAGTGGTAAAGGCCCCTGACAGAGCATATTTTCGTAAGTTTTTAGGAAAAACTCCAATTTTAAAAATTGCACTTCGAATTTCTCTTAAACAAAAGAAACCTCTTTTCTGAAAACTTCAAAATCAGCTCAGAAATGATTGAATTATGGGAATATACTTTTCAAAGAATTTTATTGCAGCGCGCTCTGGCACTTTTTCCTCTTAGAAGTTAAGCTCCATGTATTTAAGTAGCAAAAGTGCCCTTACGGAAGATTTTTTTTCTCCGAAACAAAAGAGACCTCTTTTCTATAATTTAGGTCACACCTTCCTAAGATGCTCATGTACCACCCATAAAAATTTGGTTATCCTAAGTTTGCGCGCTCATTGCAATAACTTGGGCCTAGTAAAAGGCCAGTAAACGGATAGAATTCTTTATCGCGTTGATTTAATGGAAATAATACTACAATGGTTTTGCTAATGGAAGTATTTATAATTCAGGGAATCCACTGATATTTTCTAAAATAGGTCACCACTTACTTATATTTTGTACACCTGTCCTGAGTGCCGAACTGTAGATGTTTTACGTATAGTGCTGAGTACGATACTGTAATATAAGAACTCCAATAAATTATACAAGGTAAGATTAATTTTCCCGTTTTAGCCTTGCACTTATTGCATAGTTCATTTAGGAATTTATTTCACCTGTGTAATAAGATTAAATTCCGTTTTCCATTTCCATAATATTTTAATGTTGAAACCTCGTTTTACCATATTCATCGATAGAACTAAATATATATAGAAGATTAAAATTATCATCATAAAAATTTCTTTTCCATAAAGCTAGCAGAAAGGAATTCGTTGTAAATTCAGAATTATTTTCTTTGACATTTCTGGTTTTTATTCGTTTTTATAAAACCAGAAGTTAGGATTCTCAATATTACTGTTGGCTCTTGGTTGGTCTTCTGGTATTTAGAAAATAACAGTCAGTAGTCTTGGTACAAGCAATTCCAAAAATATGATAAAAATTAACAAAGAGAAATGTTGTTTATGGCATGGTTATGATTTAGCGTCGTTATTAAAATGTATACAATGACTATATAAAGGTAAGAGATATATGTTAAACAGATTAAGAAATACCGTGATCCTTCTGGTAATGTAATACGATTTTGGAGCAGTAAAGTTTAGTATTACTTGTGCAAGCTTTATTATTTATTATTTCAATTAGATATTAACATTTTGAAATTCTAGAGTAATATCTAGTTGCTAAATTCCTAAGGCATTGCGAAACAATAGGTGTATATGTAACATACTACATGTATTACAAGTATTTTTCATATAGAGCTCTTACAGTTAGTACAATTAAGTAACAATTAACCACATATGCAAATTCTGACCGACTAACATAAAGCACCTGAAACTTTTATTACGACTTCAAACATGTGAACTAAGCAGTCGTTTTCTTCTAACTTGATTGTGACGACTATAGGATTGAATTATTTACCTATCTGGTTAATAAGAAGTTCAATGAAAAACGAAAAAATTGCCAATCCACATGCCATCACGAATACTAAAAAGACTCCCCCGAAATTGTCAATACTAAACGGTCTGAACCGCTTAGCAGATTTTCTGGAAAACAAATCTTGCATTGTTTTATAAACAATTCCCGATTTATTCCTAAGCAAGGCTTCCCTTCCTTTGCGTTTATCTTCATTAAGAACATTTGTTTCCCAATTAATCATATTTCCTGTATCTCGCAGCATAGATGTCACTCGACTGAATGATTCCGTGTATAAAGAGTTCTTTTGGAACCCGAAAGAACAGCCAGCAAATGTAGCAGAATCCTTGGAAATGTAAAAGGGGTCGAAATTTTCACTGATAGTTAACAGTTTTGCAGCTGTGTTAGGAAGAATTAGGGTCCATCCAATACAAACGGTCTTTGTTTTCAAAACTACTGAAGAAACGCAAAAATCTGGATTTGTTATCAGATTAAATCGATTTTTTAGATTTTGATAAACGTGGCTGCTGCTGTGATTAAAGACGTTGTATCCAATTCCGCCATAATAAATGAAATTTATTTTGTAATCCGTTTTCAAATACAAATCATAATATGTCCTAGGAATTGCCTCCATTTGTGGAAAAGTGAGAAAAGATACTAAATTAGTTTTATAGCCGATTCCGGTTATTACCACGAAATACATCCACAATCCAGAAATTAGTTTCAGTCCTTTTATTTTCTTTGGTGTTGGCGTCCCTTGTTCCACAGAAATTGTAAATGCCAAGAAAATAGACTGGAAAAATATGAAATAAAACTTTTGTCCTGTAAAGAGATTTTTGTGCAGAATATAGTAGAAGAGCGGAATAACTGCACCGAAAATGAAAAGAATAGATATCCAGACTTCCCAGGTGTAAGGATAAAGTATTGCAACCCAATTCGTAGAGATTTCAGGATGAGCAGTTGCAAAAACCAAACCAGCATAAGACAGGTCAGATGCAGCATCTACATAACCATAATACTGCAATATTTTTCCTTGTGCAAGAGCCATATCCTTTCTTCCGGACATAATATCTCCTACTATTCCAGTAAAGGAACCGTTTGGTAATTGATAACCAATAAGTTCTGGAGTTAATTGCCTTTCAGGATTTAAGTCAAGAGTCGTGTTATAGTAGTTGGCTACAACTGAAAGAGCGGTGTAATATGTACCTGCCAATGTCTTGTTGTCTTCTAAATAGAACAAATTGGGATGCACGACAAAGGATGCTACTGTAAAATGAGAATTTCTCAAGTTAAATAGTTGTGAAGAAAACGATGGAATTTTATTGGTTGTAAATACTGCTTCATTTGATATTTTGGATGAACGGTGAGCAAGGAGCATCTCGATTCTAGAAGGATCTTCTTTATAAAACCCAATGCCCAATTTTAGTTTTAATCGCTTGACATCCGGATTTTTAAGTAAAAAATTTCCAATACTTATACGTTCCCCAATGAAAACAAATCGATCACTTTGTGGCATTCCAAAGTTATCACTTAGTCCGTTAATCGTGTTCTGAAGAAGAGTTTGTAGAAAATCCATTTCTTCATTCAGTTGTATTAAGAAAAACGTTTTGCATGGAAAATGGAATTTTAAATGATTCAAAATAGAATGCTTAGCCAAGTTTTTCAGATGAGATGTATTCAAATCATCTATTAGCGTATATGTTGGAACAAGGTCAGCTGCAAATACTTCAAAATCAATTGAATTTATCTGTGAAATTGTATTTGCCATAAATACAGGAGGACAAAGTTCACTGTGTTCACTAGCAGACAATTTTACAACTTCATACAACATTTTAGAAAGTTTAGCCTTCCATATGAGATTTGAATCGAAGCCTGTTGAAGTAGTATAAGATTGAGTAACAATTATACGCAAAATTAAAAAACTAAACGTGAGGAGGCATATCACAGCCATTTTGGTCGTTACAAATTAAAATCTAAAATTAAAATGCCGCACCAGTGCAGTGACCTTTTGTGACTTATTTTTTCTCTTCCAGATACTTCCAAAAATGAATATTCGGATTTAATATCTTTTTACGCGTTTTGTATTTCTTTAAATTACTTTTTAATCTACTTTGCTAATTTAAATTTAAATATAAATTGTTGCACGTGATGATAATACACTTCGAAATATTTGTGCTTAAACGTTTTTCGGAAATGTTAAGGCCTGTCAACAAATCAAGCAATGTAACTCTTAGAAGTTCAAGAACTGGCTTGAATTTGTTGTCAACAAAATAAAAACATTTATTTGAGAATTCCACTACTTATTTCAAATAAAATATTACTTTCAGACAGGTGAATCCACGAGTCTTCTGGTTGCATACTATTTATTTGTAATAATACAGGTTTTCTTTTTTGTTACGTTGTAATTGGTACGGATGTGAATTAATGAAGTATTATTAGCAAACAGTATAGCGGAGTATTGCCATTTGATATGTAAATGGAACGTTGACTAATGAAAGTATAATCTTCGCTGACTTAATAGCGTTAAGAAAAGTTGGTTGACCGCAAAACAAGCAAAAGGTTTTGTCAATATAGGTATATGTCGTATAGTGTAGAAGTAGGGGGGTACAAAAGGGGGTCAGCGTTCAAACTTGGCGCCGCGCGGGAATGCCAAGGGAACTGCCTGTCTCACTCCACACAGGCCGCGGGGCTGTCGCAAGGATTAGTCTCACTAGGGGACTTGAGACAAAGTCTCAAGCCAGACAGCGTCAAGTAGCTCCTACTAGAAGCAAGGGCGTCTCCCTATAGCATACTTGAGACAAAAGTCTCAAGTCAAACAGGGACGCCTTACCCCAAATCTCATGTCTCATATCTCAAGTTGTGAGACAACTTGAGACAGGCCTTGCCTAGCCGGCAAATTCAAACCCAAGGGCGTCTCATGCTTTGAAATTGAGACAAAAGTCTCAAGTCAAACAGGGACGCCTTACCCCAAAATCCCTGTCTCATGTCCCAAGTTGTGAGACAACTTGAGACAGGCCTTGCCTAGCCGGCAAATTCAAATCCAAGGGCGTCTCATGCTTTAAACTTGAGACAAAAGTCTCAAGTCAAACAGGGACGCATTACCCCAAAATTCCTGTCTCATATCTCAAGTTGTCGCACAACTTGAGACAGGCCTTGCCTAGCCGGCAAATTCAAACCCAAAAGCGTCTCTTGCTTTGAACTTGAGACAAATGTCTCAAGTCAAACAGGAACGCCTTACCCCAAAATCCCTGTCTCATGTCCCAAGTTGTCTCACAACTTGAGACAGGCCTTGCCTAGCCGGCAATTTTGAAATCAAGGACATCATTGAGTTTAAAGTGAGACAAAAGTCTCACTTGAAACTGCATCAGCCGACCCCAAAGATATGAGATTTTCTCAAATCTCACAGTTAAATCTGAGACGGACCTTGCTTTGCGGGCAAATTTTGATTTCAAATCCATCAGTTGAGGCATTGTTTACAATATTTTCAAGTAAATTGAAGGCGCACTACTCATAAATGTTAGTAGAATAGCACGCCGCCTATGAAACCAGATAGGTTTTACTAGCTTCAGCGGCAATTTTGTGTGAAACCACATGATTTTCCCTAAATTTCCCAAGCATTTCGTATAAAAACCGCATGAATACACACGAATGAGTTGCGATAAAACAAGAAAAGACAAGCAAAATCAAACAAAAGTCAAACAAAACTAGAAAAAATCAGACAAAACTAGAAAAACTCAGACGAAAACTGATAAAAACCAAATGAAACCAAACAAAACCATACAAAAATGAACAAAATCGACTACAACTTTGCTGAAATCGTTCAAATGCTTCGAAAAACTCGCTCAATGTACGCTGAAACAACTAAATCTCGATAATCATCTATATAGAGATTCTGAGACGAGGCAGCTTGAGAATTCTAATTCTTCAAGCGAATTCATCCAGTTGAGACAACCTTAAAGCATTCAACGTGAGACAAGGCAAAGGCATTCAGAAGCATGCACTGTGTTGAGACGAGGCAGAAGCATTCAACGTGAGACAAGGCAAAGGCATTCAGAAGCATGCAGTTGAGTTGAGTCAGGGGAACGGCACGGCGAGCGAAAGAATACTAGCTTCCCCTCTCTCGCAACAGTCCCTCGGTAACATGATACTTGCAGTGAAGGTCAAGTTCAACTATCGGAAAGGCAAGTGCATTTGTTCAATACGTGTGTATTGAATAAAGCTACTGCATCTCTAACTGCACTGTACGTAGCAAGCAAGAAGAGGGGAGCGTTCTATATTTAGCTTCGCGTATCATATTACAGAAGGGGAACTTCAAGCAAGTGAACCACAAACTTACACGCATAATTACACAGCAGCTAAATATTATTCAGTTAATCTTTTACACACTGCAAGATTATTACAATATTTACATTGAATCTCTGCTGCTTGTATTGAAACAAACGAAATATTCATCATTCGCTGCAGATGGGGCCAATGAAATGCCTTTTGCCTGACATTAGGGGCGGATCCTTCAGCAGGAATAGTGTTGAACAAACCAAGTACTGTGAACTTGAAGTATTCCCAGTTATACAGCAGACATTCAGGACGGCTTCGCCGTGCCGACTGCCGGACTGACTGCTGAGCTGACTGTTGGGCTGCATACTTATAAGGCCCGGCAGTCTCATACCGACTGCCGGGCTGACTGTCAGGCAAGACACGGCAGAGCCGTGCCGACTGCCGGACTGACTGCTGAGCTGACTGTTGGGCTGCATACTTATACGGACTTTATGCATTGTGCAGTACAAGATTATGAATGAATTGACGTACATGGTTTTCTTTTATTCCGTCTCTAGCCTTTGCCGAGTAAGCAACTCAAGTTATGGATAAAGCTACGCAAGTTGATTATATGCGAGACCTTGCACCAAAAACTACATGTCCTAAGATTCCCTACAATGGAACTGGGATATTTTTAGATGGACGGTGCCCGCCTTGCTGCGAATGCTTTACTCCTGAAGGCAAGGCACGCATAGCAGCTCTATTTCAGGAATGCCCTCGGATACAGCTAATGGGACCTGGGGTCTCCTTAGACGGCCGCTGCCCAGGCTACTGCGAATGCTACACAGCCAAAGGAAAAGTTAGAATGAATGCATTGAAACTGGCAGTGGCTAACAAAAAATAAATCACTAATGAAATGCCAACTAAATGTCAATAAATCAAAATGCTGAAATAAAACAACAATTAATACATGACCAAATCAATTTTATTGAATTCAAAAGTTATTTACAAACACATAAATCAACCATTTGCCCAGCTAAACTCACACGAGTAACTAGGACTTTGCTCTATAACATTGAAATGTTTACTACAACTTATTCATTGAAAGCAGTCAAGTAAAACACAAGACTGGATTCAATTTTCTAACTTGAATTTCTTCCACTTATTACCATCCAAACTTTTCATTATAGGTTTACCAACTTTTGGTTGAGCATCAACTGCTTTAGAGGGAACAGAACCTTCGAGTAGAGCGTGAACATGAGAAGAAAACAGTTCTCTAGGCAAAAAGTTCTCCTTCACTGCCTGCATAAAGTATTCTAGACCAGGAAGCTTTGTTTCTTTAGCTTGATATGGTAGCAAGCGCTTTGTAGCAAACGATACCAAGTCAATTATGTTTGAATTGTCAACAAGTTTTCCTTTATACACAAATTGACCATTTGGCTTCCAGTTTACGTCGGCAATAGACACAAGAGCTTGGAGAAGTCTTTCGCCTTTTACCTTCTGAGCAGGGCTAAGATACTTTAAAACCATTTCTACTCTATCATTCTATTCTTGTTCGAAAGTTTCCTGGCTTTTGCAGAGCTTGTATTCATCCTCACTCACTACTCGATAGATCCTCGCCATTATTGCAGATACTTATTACACTCTGCTCAATAAACTTAGTCAAAATAGTAGCAAGCACATTTACAACAAACAAAATGTTTTTAAGTATAAACTTCTTAAGCTTAGTAAGAGTAAACTTAGCCTTATAAAATTTTTTAAGAATACTTTTATGTTTTTTCAGGCATTTCTTTTCATCAGCATCCAGATGTAGTTGCTCAATGTTTAACAGACACTCTGCAACTGCGGTGATCTGTTCTTTACTTGCCTTTATTATAAGTTTCTTTCTATTCGATTTACTACTCAACACGAGCTTGTTTAAGAAAGATGTTTCCTCTCTAAGCCCCTCCATCATAATGGTCTAAAGACAAGCATGTCATCTGGAAAAAAGCTGCTACGAATCTTACATCTATCTGGAGTTTTCCTAGCAAAGTCGAATATAAGGAACCCATAACCATTTCTATTTACTTTATTATATGCATCCAAGATATAAGCAATGTTCCCTGGTGCAATCTTTCTAGCTATATTACTTATAATAGTCTTATCGTAAGGAAAGTTTCCTACAACCAAGTAGGTTGCGTTCCTAGTAATAGAAACTAGGTTTTTACAGAAGGCATTTTGTAGTAATATAATTACACCCCTATTAGCATGATGAACTTGTCGAGTGAAAACCTTTTTAATGTACGAGTTCAATGTAGTTTCAAACTCCTGCATGCAGTCATCATACACTACAATGCAGTTATCGCAAACCATTGCTTCCAAATCTTCAATTGAATTAGTAAATACAATTGAGTCGCTATACTTAGTGAACGCTGGCTGATACTCTGTGTAATAGTAAAAGACCTTTTCTACTGGCTTTGCTAATACCTCATCTCTTCTTCTCAATAACTCCAACACAAATGTGGTTTTTCCAGCCATACTTGGAGCTGTAACTACCATACTAAAAGGAAAAGCCATATTTACATCAAGTTGATTATCCATCTTAAAGAAAACTGATATTGAATGTATTTCTGATATCTTTATGCCCAAAAGGAAGAGTATCAATTCGATTAGGTAAAATGTACCTAGAGGCAGTAAAGGCGTGTAGAGTTAGTTTTGTGGTGGCTACTGTTAGTAGGCGTAAGTTCCTGCTCACAATGAACTTAGCTGTACGTCTGACTGGTGCAGCGCCGTGCAAGACTTCTTTATACATTCCATGTGTTAATCTTTTGAGAATTGCTTTAGCCACGCCCTTTCCCTTCTTAACTTCACTTTCGTCGTCCAATAATATACTATACTGCTTTACTTTCAGTGCACAGGCCTCCCTAATTCTCTTTCCCTTCTTCTCTAGCTTCCACTTGCCTGGCACACTAGCATTTACATCCGATTTTAATCTATAGTGTGGACTACTCTTATCTAAGTCATGAAAATCAAAATGCTGCTTAATTTCCTCCAACTCATCTGTCAAAGACTTCCCTGGCTTTAGCTCAATGCTAACCATAATGCTATCCGTATCCATCATACAAACTTTCAATCTATTATTAAACTGTGGAGTCAATACATCGTAATAAAATGAATAAAGTTCCAACCGAGCCAATTCAGTAATACAGAATCCAGTCGCATAAGGCTGCGTGAACTTGATAGTATTCGGTTTGAAAAGAAAAACACTTAAATCTTCATGGATTTCTAAATGACTTTTATAATTATGCGCTGCCAGATATTTTTCACAGGTTTCCGCATCGAAGCATAACTTCGCATTAACATCATTTACTTTATTCCTAAGGCAATAGCCATATATGGAATTCAGGATGATTTTATAATACAGTCCCAAAATTTCACTTATTGCATTCTTTCTTAAATCGGAAACTTTAACTACATAGTCCCTCATATAAGCCGTTTCATTAAATTCTATAACTCTGTGATACTTTGTAATTACTATACCTTTAGTGCAGTAAAACCTCAAAAGCTTGTGATATGAAATGTAATTTTTCTTATCAAATAAAGTTAGTAAGAGTTTTTCAGCGGCAAACGTATTTCCCTGTTTAGCACTCTGTAGCTGTCTAATCTGATAATCTGATAACTCCATTAGCGATACAGTATATTTCTCTGGCATCATTGGGAAAAACGCGTGGGCAGTATGTAAAGCGTCTGGATAGTCAACATCGCATTCGATTATGTATCCTTTACCAAGAGAATCGTCAATTTTACTCACATCAAAGTTTGCTAGCTCGTATTCCTCCAATAATCTGAAACCTGAGATGGGCATTGGCTGCATCATAGCGCTTGGATACATTGCATTGCAATCAGTAAACATAATTTCAGATTCCGGTTCCTTTGAATCATAACCTTCTACTCCTGGAAGATTAGTTTTAACAAATCTAGTGGCAGCTTGTGTCACTCCACCTTTCAACCCTCTGGTGAGCATTAAATACATTTCCATGTCAGAAATGTAATCTATTTTAACTTTGGATAAGTAAAGGAACGCCTGAAAGGAATACCCACTAGATGTAATTGAGTAAGTAGGATCTAAAATGAGCTCTTTCATGCAACTCTTCCGATAATCCAAATAAATATCAGCCAATAAAGTCACATCTAATTTTAAATATAGCCTACAGTAATCCCTAAATGTACGACACCCAGTCTGCGTCCAAACTTGTTGAGCATGTTGATATTCTTCTTCAGTAATTGCCTCATTTTTGAGATCATTAAAGAAAGCTTCCCTAGGTGGCAAAGCAGTATCTTCCCATACACTTGGACCGGTACAATAGCTATAAGGAAAAGGTTGTTTCCGAACCAGTAAGGGAACAATATTCCCCAGCTGAGAAAAAACTGTTCGAGTGCAGCGGAATTTCTCAATCGAATCTCTGAGCAAACTTTCAGCTAAAGCTCCTAGTCCACCTCTGAGATGCTGAATTGAATCTGTGATTCTCAATTTTTTATCTATTGTAATACTAATAAAATTCTCCATAGTTTTAGCAAGAATTTCTACTCTGTCTGCATACTCAGAACCCATTGCCTGTACTAACATTTTGAGGTCATACTTTTGCCCATTGTGAAACATGCAGTAAAACTCTTTCTTAAACTTTATCTGCATGTTACAATTATTGCACAACGTGCAAATATATTGGCCAGCCTTGTATGGTCGACCAAGATATAGGCAATCTATATGCGAATGATGTTTAACTTTTCCATTGTTTTCCTCATAATGCTGTTCACAAAACTGACAAATAATCGACCTGGCATGATCTTGAGCTTCTTCCTCCGTCAACTCATTCATGGGCGTATTTTTCTTAATCCTTTCCAAGTACTGATCTGCCTCGAAAAGCAAATTCTCAATCAAATTCTGAATTGGATTCTCTCCATCATAGAGCCTAAGAACTTCCACTCTTTCATCGGAACATATAATGTAGGCATATGACGAAGGATCGTGTAAATCAGTTTCTTGTTCATTAATCCTAGTCATGAAAGCCTCCAAATCTACAAGACATAGGTATGGAACAGCAAATGCTTGTTTTAAATCACGAAACGTTATGCATCCCTCTGAAGGAAAAATTATCCTTGGCGTTTTAACAACTCTACAAATTTCCTCATGCTTATCCAGCGCTGCATAGTTTACAACACCAGTCCTTCTGATTCCCTTTGTAATAAATGACTTATTCAAGCAGTATCTACAAAGATCATATCGATTATCATCGTTGCCAATAAATGCGGAAAGATTTTCAATCAAAGCGTAATGATACTTATCATCCTTTTCTATTAAAAGTAAATTGATATGCCTTTCTCTTGGTGAACGCATTGTAGTTAAAACGATAGGATACGCTACGCCTTCATGACCATAAACATTAATGGAAAGGTTGTTTGCTTTTTCAAATTTAGAGAAGTCTTGAATTGGAACTGGAAAAGGTAGCATTGTTACATCCAGTGGTTTATTTGAATCTGCCATGGATTTGTGATATGTATTAGGATTAGTCCTACGTACCATGTCACCGTCTTCTGGGTATAACTTGGCATAAATGCAATACGCAAAGCAGTAATCATAGTTATTTTTGATATTCACTAAGCCTCTTTTGCGTTCTAAATGCTTTGGCGTTGGAATATATCCCCCAACTCTTAATGGCTTATATTTACCAAAAGTAATTTCTACATATAGAAATTCTTCAACTCTCCACCCGCTGCCTAAATGTGTGTAGGATTCTAAGTAACCTTCCTGCTGCAAAAGAGCTGTATTATATATAAAAGGAATGAAATTCCTATGCATCAATACCATACTGAGTGACCGAAAGTAAGCAATGTGTCTTACACCATCTCTTTCCAACCTTGCTGCAGTTATGAATTCAATTATTAGGCCCCTTTGCTGTACTAACATCTCAGTTATTAAGTTCGTCGTAGGAACTCTTAAGGACTCAAAAAGTTCGCTTAGCAAAACAATACCTTGCACTTGAGTATTTCTGTAAGTCAAAAGTCGATTGTGGTGAGCGAAGGACTGCAAAACGAACGGCCCTCCATTGAAAGCTCCTCCAATCTGTACGCCACGCTGCACATTGCACGGCAAGTGAATTCTTCTGTCAAGGAAGGTTTCGCCGCAATACGGACACCAGTGAAAGCGGAAACAATGCGCCCTTAGCTGACTAATCTTATGACAGCGGTAGTGACATCCCTCTACAGAGCAAGTCACCTAAAATGCCAAATGAAAGTTCTACTATGATCAATAATGTCATGTCAATTATGAAGTATAGAAATATATTTATAGTTTTCCCAATTTCTGATTATAAGTAAAGTGCATACCAAATAATTAGCTGGATTATACTGAGATCTCCGTCGGGGCATTTTGTAGATGCTGAAGGGTTGAATGCAGATAGCAGACTACCAAGGAGCATAATAAAAAACAGACAGCCCCCCTGTAAGTACATCTGGAATATGAAAACCGCGGGAATCTAATGATATGCATTAATACAAGAGCCAACGCATTACTTTTATAGTAGCATTCTTATAGTTATACCCTGCCGTGCCTTGTATGTATGCAGCCTGACAGTCAGTCCGGCAGTCGGGATAGGACTGCCGTGCCTTGTATGTATGCAGCCTGACAGTCAGTCCGGCAGTCGGGATAGGACTGCCGTGCCTTGTATGTAGGTAGCTTTGCAGTCAGTCCGGCAGTCGGCAATGCAGCATGGCAGTCAGCCTGGCAGTCAGCCTGGCAGTCAGTCCGGCAGCCGGCACGACACTGTCGTGCCTTGTATGTCCCTAGCCCTGCAGTCTGCCTGGCAGTCTGCACGGCTCTGCCGTGCCTTGTATGTCTCTAGCCCTGCAGTCTTGTATGCATGCATAGTATGGAAATATTTCTAGATGCTTTCCTTTTATTCAGTGGAATGCAGTAATGATAATAGCATCTTTACATGCTTAATCATGTAATAAAATGAATACTCGCATGCAAGGAATCGTTTTATGTTATTTATTTCAATCTCAAAACAAACCTTTTTACAATTGCATCATTTCTTTTAGTATTAGATGTAAATACTTTAAGGATATCATAGCTAGACATACCTTTAAACGTATGGTAAAGAAAGTATAAACAAAATTCTCCACACGTATTCGCAGAGTTACTTTGAAGTTGCCTGTCATTAACATTAATACAATAAGGAAGGACAACCCCGTAGTACTCAGAACTTTTTCCAAGTGAATCAAAAAAGGAAAGGCGCCTAGGGGAAAAGGCCGCCACTGCAAGCCAATGCTTGCCCGGATTCCCAGAGTCCTGTGAGTTGATGATATAGCAGCTTGGGTATACATATATATCAAGCATATCTCTAGGGATAACATCGCTGTATTTCAACTTCCATTTCTTATGAATTATACTCAACTTATCTTTTAACTCTAAAGTATTCATAGGCTCGACTTTACAACTCTATTTACATCAATGTCAATGTAGGCCTGGTATTGAGCAAAAACAACAACTGTAATTGCCTCCGTCAGAGCCTTTTCAAAATCCAAGTCGATCTTTAACCGCCCACGTCTTTCTGGTAAGAGGTCGTCTCCAGTACTAGCCGACACAAGTTCAAATACGTTGAAGAAATACCCATTCAGATAGTCCTTCATAGTAAGATTATTCCCCAAGTCTCGATTACTAGCCGCGGTGAATAGACTCATGTAACCATTGAGATACTTCTTGTCTGCTATATTGAACTCTAGTGAACGGTATAAGGCAATCTCATTATCTACCGTCAAGGCAATCTTCTTCACATTAAAGTGTTGAAAGTTGAATGGGTTGAGAGACAGCTTTCCAGATATAGCATCGCTCTTAACCATCCCAATGACGATGAGCTGAGGCAGCTGCCCCATAAAAAGATTGTCAGATGTTCCACTAGTAAGACCGCTGATGACGTTGAAGTTTTTGATTTCACATCTGTCATAGGTATATCTAGCTGCTTTCTTATTCAGCTCCATTTGAATACGATTAAACAAACTAAGAGACAGGGTATGCCTACGTACATAATAGTTAGCTGAAAGAATTTTTACAGTAAAAGGACAGACATTTGAACCTGCTGCTCTTTCTTCAGCACTCCAAAGTACAAAGTCGTCCGAATTACGAGTCAGCTTAATTCTAACATCAACATTATTTATTATATATCTCTTCTGCTGCGCCAAATCCAGAAACAATGGTCCAATCATTTCCACAACTTGACTTCCGGCAATAGCAGATCTTCTCGCCACCATACCGGTATTAGTAGCAGTAAAGTCATCTCCTTTTGTATCTTGATAATACATTACCGCCTGTGCAGCAGTTCCTTTATACGGAGCTCCATTGCCAAGTGTAGAATTAATATATGCTTTTAGAGCATAATTGTTAGAGAGTGTAGTTACTGGATAGTCATTCAATTGTAGATCGGCTGACTGAAACAGCGAATGCATAAAGTTATTTACAGTAGATACATCTGCGGTTTTTGGTAATGCAGCATCATCATGGTTAGTCACTTGAACCAGTACACGCAGCAAACTATTTTCCAAGTCAATAAACGAAGAATTCCCCTCTATGTAGTATTGTAAGGAGGCAAAACGTTCCTTAGTACTATTCTGAGGATATACTTCTTGAGTAGTTGAATATGTTACACCAACATCTGTTGCTGCTCGGGAGAATACATCCAATTCACTACGAATGGACATAGAGCTCCCCTCCGAAATTTCTACACTCATCTTGACGCGTTTCTCTTCTTCTTCTTCTCTCCACTCGACTTTGTTTTAGCTTGTTTCTTTTTCCCAAAGCCAAACTGATTTAGGGTAAGTGTTTGTTTCTTTTTCTTCTTGGCTGGCTTACTCTTTTTTACAGGAACTCGAGAAGAGGAAGAGCTTTGAGTTCTCTTCTTCGCCCCTCCAACTTGCCTAATGACACGATTGGTCTTTTTCTTTTTCTTTTGTATAACAGCTTTGCCAATGAAAGGAATAGTATAAGACTCTGGCTTCAAACCAAGACCTCCTCCTACTTGTACATCCATCCTTAAAACTTTTTCGGGCGAATGTGAAGCGTTACGAATGAAGGTTGGTGCGCTACTGGTAGCTCGAATAAGTCATCACTGAGTATTTGTATGTTGATCTTATTGAACTCGTTTGCATCGAGAGGGATATACTGTATAGTGGGGAAATCTATACTAACATGTTTTCCGTCACTGGGCACAGTATCAATAACTCCAAGTATAGGCATATATCGTGAACCGTAGAAGGTATTCTTTGTTATATCTGAAAGAATGAATGCACGCCTTGGGCCAAAGTAACTCCAGTCAACACTATTGATTGTGAACTGAGCCTTATTCTCAATTTCATACGTCAGATCTAGATTAATTTCCTTAACGTCTCTCTTAGGCCCCAAGAAGAAGACACCACTGCCAAGGAGTATAGCAATATTAGGAGAATGAATATAAACAGTCACATTATCCTTGTCTGCGTCAATGTCAACAGTATTTTCACCCAAAAGAAACGCAACATCAGCAAAGGCTTTTATAGTCTCCAAAGCGCGATTCATGTTCGATATGAGGGACATTAAGTCAAACTCACTGGGCTCCTCAACTTTAACTGTTCGCTTAGGAGGAGGAAATACTTGTTGAAATTTAAAGACATGAGTAGGAGATATGGAGACATACTTTGCATTGTCAATGTATCCTTCACTGAGATGCTCTCCTTTACTGAATATGTATTTTTTCGTAAATCCAAAAGCTTTAGCCAATAGCTGATCAATTACAAGGTTAGCGTCGTCCAAGTTAACTAATTTAGTCTTTACTCCACTCTCACCTCCAATTTCTGATGTTTTAACATTTACGCCAACCTTTTTAAGCAAAGTTTCCAAGGAAACAATCAAATTATTGATTGATAAATGCTGACTTTGAGGTATATGATGCGTAATAGTTGAACTCGTTCCAATTATAACTTCAATCTCATTGTCCTCTGGATATCTACCAAATATTTTCCTACGCGTAGGAGTAAACGATGCACGAACTAGTCCACATTCATAATGTTCATGAGGTAACTTTATACTTTTGTATAATTCATTTGTAAAGTACCCTCCTCTTTTGCCCAGAAAGACTCTTTTGCACCTTCGGCTGTCGAGATGAAGTGTTATGCTTTCCATTGCTTACTAGTTGTAATCGTTTTATAAGTTCATTAAGTTCAGTGAGAGGAATAGTTGCTCCTCTCCCAATTATAGTTCCATCAGGCTATCGAATATGAATATGAGTTTCACTCGACCATATCTTATAGCCACACTTTAAACAATAAAACCGCGGCATTAGGGAACAGGATAAATGTCACAGTCAAAATATCGTCCAGGTAGAAAACGGCCAAATTTGTCCATCAACATATAACCATCCGGTGAATTGTAAAGTCGATAAACTGAATCTTCCTTACCATACAGTTTATCCTTTCGAAAAGAAACCCAGCTTACTTCTTTCAAAGTACAACGCCGCTCTATATTAGAAATCTTACGTTTTCTCTTGATTATGCTTAATGCTTTCTTGATATCTTCAATGTCATCAACTTTAAATGATACCGTGCCACTACTGTTGTGAATGAAAACTTTTTCAGTTTCAGTCAGAGCATTTGTAATTAGAACTTTAACATCATTATTGAGAACTACAATTTCTGTTGTGGCCATAACGAAGTATTAAGAAGGAGTAAAGTGAGTAATCTCTGGCTCGTAGAAGCCTCCCTCCAAAGTTTCCAAAGGCAGCTTCTTTCTAGGTATCCTTTTACCGCTCTTAGTCACTCTCGCCTCGCTATACCTATGCACTGTTTCTTTCAATTCATAAGTCGGAGGCTGCGTATCTCGCACTTTACTTATAATATAAGGAGTATCTATAAAATTATATTCATATCCCTTTGTGAACAGATCCTTCCATCGAGATATAAGGACAACATCTCCTACTTTATATTTAGGGAGAATCTTAGGCTGCCGTACCAGATGTTCAAATGTGTTGCGCCATACCAGATGTTCATTGTCATCGTTGACGTCATTAGGAGCAAACTTAGTTGTACGATGTTTTGAGCTGTTGTAGCTATTTACCAGAAGCGGCAGTACTTTTATATATTCCCTATTGCCTTTATGAGTCCAATACCGAGATAAACGGGCTAAGATCGTACGGTGGAAGCGCTCGATTACGCTTGCCTTCAACTCTGAGTAAACATGAATTAATTTAACTCCAATACTCTCCAAATACTTTTTCGTTCTTTTCCCAACGAATTCATTACCACGATCACTTAGTACAGTTCTCGACTTTCCTAGAGCTTTAATGACTTTTTTCATTGCACTCGCAGCATCAGCCATTGTTTTTGTTTTTAATGGAATTATGTGAGCTTTTTTACTAAAAACATCAATAGCAGTAAGCAAATACTTGAAGCCCTTATTCTCCTTTGCATATTTCTTTAAATCTATCAGATCTATCTGTACTTGCTCATGACGGAAAGGTACCATAAACTTTCGTCTAGGAAACCTTTTATTAGCAGGCTTGTGCAGCACGTAAGGCTTTAGCTTTTGTAGCTCTTTTATAACAAGGTTCTTGTCCTTAAGACTTCTGTTCCTTATGAATGAAGCCGCCCCTGAAAAAGAGCCAGCGAATAGAGGGTTGAAGTACTGACGCTTAATGTTAACTGCCATTCTCGAGCAACGAATGACAACTGCCACAGTCTTCGACTGAGCGCCGACCGATATACACTATAAATGTTTTACTCTCACAATGGAATCCTATCCTGAAGATAATTCTTACTATTGCATGGATCCTGAACAAGACAGCAACTGCCCTGGATGTTATGAATGTGACACATGCCACGAAAGATTTTGTAATGGGATTGAATACGGGATGTGGTTATCTTGCAACGAATGCTGCTAAGAATTACTACATACAGAACTTTAATTTCAGCACAATATTCAGGTACGGCAGTCAGCCCAGCAGTCAGTCCGGCAGTCGGCACGACACTGCCGTGCCTTACATAGCCCGGCAGTCATCGCAGTACTGTGTTCTGCATTCGTTAATGCTACTTGTATTTTGTTAAATAGAATGGTTGGATTAATTGAATTCTCTCAGAATATAAAAAAACATGTCATAAGTTTATGGTATGCCGATGTGACTCATCCTTTACTTAAAAGAGAATTTAAGTGCTGCTGCTCACAAGCGACTAGACTTGCCTGCATACAAAATATCATATGTTCAAATCATCTTTCTTCTACATTATACGTTACACTATACGAGTCAAGTGCTGCACTCCTAAGAACATATAACTATAAGGCAATATCAGCAGAAAGGAAACTGTTTGTTTACAATAACGGCAACCCTACTTGGAGATTACATTTCGAAACGCCAGATATACTTGCAAAGAGATTTGACATACTTTTACAGAATCATATACATAATAATGAATATAGTATAGCAGTAATAGGAACCTGTTTAAAACAGATCTTGAGAGAAAACGCGGTGGCAAAGCGGAGAGAGCTAAACAGTTGGGTTGAAAGGGAATTAGAGCTTATGGACTTTGATAAACTACATATATAATGAATAAGCTAATACCCTGCAATGGCCCTGTAGTTAAAAACTACGTAACCCTAAAGAGCAGACTAGATAGTTTTAAAACTTGGCCTCTTAGCTTTGTAAAGACTGAAGATTTAGCTGAAGCTGGGTTTTACTACTGCGGTCCTGGAGACCGTGTTCAGTGCTTCTACTGTGGAATGCCGCTTGAGCAGTGGAAGGTAGACGACTGCCCTTTCCTTGAACACGCCCTACACTCTGATTACGATGCCTGTGCGTATCTAACAGTAAACAAACATAAGATTAAAGACCGAAAGCCTCTCCCAATAGTTGAGAGTGATAAGAATGTGTGTAAAGTGTGCAAATTGTTCGAGGCAAGGTATGTTTTGCTACCGTGTGCTCATTTTGGATTTTGCCAGATTTGTGTGACAACTCAATCATCTTGCCCGTGTTGCAGAATGTCAATCTCATCTATACTTAAAATATATACCTAATCATGAATGTGAAAGACTTAGCCGTCCCTAAGGGCGGCATGAAACATCCAGCTTACGTCAATGTGAACACCAGGACTGACTCATTTGCCGTTTTAGAAACTATTATGAACAATTATGAGGAGTATGCAAAAGAAGGATTTTTTATAACAGAAGAAGGATTCATGTCATGTTTTTATTGCAACTTAACCTTTTTCAAACTTACAGACATTGACAAACGTTATGATCAACACCATAAATTGTGCTTATTTGCAAAGTGCTACCTAATAGACACTAAAGAGTTTGACGAACCGGTGAATCCGTGTATCATCTGTCATATGAGAAATGTAAACTTTGTTTTAATACCGTGCAATCACATGTTATCATGCGAACAATGCATTTATAAGTTTAATACTTGCCCGACCTGCAGACGGATTGTGAAAACTGTTCGTCACGTCTTCATTTAAAGGTATTAATACTTTTTTCGCCACGGAAAGAATGTACGAGGTGGATATTTCGGTATCTTTCTCACATGAATAGGAGGTGACCAATTCCACTTCAGTTTAGCAGTCTCTAAACCATTTTCATTCGATTCATCGCATTTCTCTTCTCCCTCCTTCCTTTTAAAACCTTGCAAGTCTTTGATGAAGTCTATGGATTTCCTAAATTAGTTGCATAGTTAGAATTATACATATCACACATTTAATGTGAACAGAGAGCTTTAGTTTACTTACTGAGTACCGTAGAAGTACCTACAGAACAAAGCATGCTGTTCTTGACATCGCTTCAGATCCTCTTCCGCCTCCTCCCGTTTCTTTATTGAATAGTGCAGATTATATGCATAATCACCAATCTTCAGTAGAGGAATGTTATCCCAGAAAGCATCATGACTTGGATGAGGTACTTCTCTTAGGTCAACGTCGAAAGGGTCATAACCGTCAATGGTAAAGTCGTCAAAATCCTGTTGAATGCAGCCCACTTCATGACGCGGCAATGCTTTTTCAAGTAAAGACTTGGTGAATTGATAGTAGCATAACACGACAGGATCTTTTTCCAGAAAGGAATTCCACTGTAGACGGATTTTATTGAGACAATTGATTAGCGGTGCATCTGGTTTAGGGTCATTGTACGTTCTTTCGCTTAAATAACACCTGCACTTATCGCTAATAACACAGTCCACTGAGGAATCCCTATAGAATGTTATTTTATACACATGGTTCTTTGAAAACTGTATTTCAGTAAGGATTACCATTGTACCCTCGTTCGTTGTCCAATACAAACTACTTGAACTTGTAAGTCACAGCTACCCTTCGTTGTAAAGTTTCACAGAATACCATCTGCAAGTCACCCTTCAGCCTTTGAATATTCAACATCTCCCAAGCAAGCATCTGACATTCACAATGGAAGGAGCAAAGCAAACTATCTATAACAAGTCGAGGTAATTCAAAATTACATTTCTAATAGTAATTCATATACAAAATACATTAAAACGTACAGTAACAATACGTAATTGCATTTTAAGGCTACGCTGCATGGACTGCGACTACAGTCACCTGGACCGCTGTTCCGATCTCGCCGTTTACAACGCTGAAGGCTATCAGCGCTGCTTTGACTGCCACTGGACAGAAAAGAACTTGGCCGCCTACATGATGGGAAGGGATAAAGACGTGGAAGATCTCCGTCAATGGAGGCGCACTTCGGAAAACACCTGCTGTAGCTACACCTGCATTCTGGACAAGCTCAGCTACCGTGAGGTCAAAGAGGCAAGATTCTATCGATTTCTTTCGACTTCTCGCGTCTTGTGCGGTTTTTGTCTTAATGGGGACCGCGTATGGGATTGTATATATGTATATCCCATTTCAAAAAACCTGCCAAACTATGCTAATCCAACATTAACATCGTAAGTAATCTTATATACAGTTTCTATATAACATAATTATTAAAAGTAACTAATTATTTTATGCAATGCAGATGTGTAGGAACTTGCACCGAGTTGCGAGTTCCCGAGTGGCGTAATCAAGTTAGAGAGTGCCTGGTTGGTCCACCACTAAAAGACTTGACCGAAGAAGAAGAGGACGACTACTACCAGTGGAAGAGCCGTGATGAATCCCTTCCTAAGCTAGAGGCGCCTACAATTCAGAGAACACCTGTTGCCGGCCCATCGCATCAACAGTTGCGAGAAGAAGAGAGTGACGATGAAGACTTCGTGAACTATACTATAGTTCCTCCTGTGTGTACCAAGAAGTATCACGAGGACCAAGCCTGGAGAAGCTTCATGAAATACTCTGCTAAATTCCAGGTACTTGCAGTTACACCTATCACTAATTACCAAATCATAATCTATCATACAACTAATGTATAACTCCTTTACAGGCAAAGTTACCAAGACCAGAGTCCCCGAGAACTTCCCTTGCTGGGCCATCCAGCAAAGTCCGTAGGGTTGTAAAGGCCAAGAAGCGGTTGGACTTCTCAGACTTGTAAAGCCAAAAGTTGGCAGCCCAAAATTTTTCGCACATGCTTGCGCATCGAGATTATGGGTGTTTGAGCTGATTTGAGCATGTTTGTCGATGCTTTTGGTCGATTTCAGCGAAGTTTTACATGAATTTATCATAGTTTTCATAAGATTTTTCTTTTTTTGTTTGAGTTTTATTCATACTTTCTTAAGATTTTTGTGAATTCTCTTAAAAGTTTTATAGTTTTATAAGATTATTTTCTAGTTATACTAAAGGTTTTGTGTCTTTCTTATGAATTTAAGTTATATTTATACGTAGTATACTCAGAAATATGCATGCATCCAATGTATAATGTAAGGCACGGCATCGCCGTGCCGACTGCCGGACTGACTGCCATGCTGCATTGTCGACTGCCGGACTGACTGCAGGGCTACCTATATACAAGGCACGGCAGAGTCGTGCCGACTGTTATGCAGTATACTTATAGTACAGGACAACCGACTTTCGTACTTAGCCCGGCAGTCACTGCCATGCTGTATACTTTATAGGTATGCAATATAACTCATTAAGTACTTGTATATAAATATTCACCTGTCTTATCATTTATATCAATTTAATTGCTGTTACCAATATTTAATATCAATCATTTACTTATATTTACTATATAACTTTGATAAGTTTTACTATATTCTATATAACTTAGCGGTATTAGTTAGAATATCAATATAGTTATAAGTATTTTCTATATGTAATGCCTTATATATTAGTAAAATGCGTGTGTTATAAATAAACTTGGAGTAAAACGTAATTATTGCATCATTTTTTAATTCAAAACGTTCGTACGTTGCATGCATCTCAGCAGACTGAAGTTTTACATTGTAGATAGGGAGTGGAGAAGGGGAAAAGCATACCAAGTGCTGAGTGAGAACTTACATATGAACATACTGCATTGCATGGGAATAGAAACTTTGCGGGAGGTAGAAGGGACGCCTGGCATAAAAAATATCAGAATGGAAATGCAGTTGGAGGAAACGCATAGCTGTAGTGCAGCAGCCAGTGTTATGCATATAGCATACAGTCTCAGAAGAAGGGCCGAAGGGCCGCCTTGCTGAAGGAACAGAGCAAGCCTTGGCTGTGCATCTTAAAGCATAGCATAGCGTGAATATCTGCAGGGGAGTCCCCTCACGTAAAGCAGCAGTGCACGGAGAAGGGAGTGAGGGAAATGCTTGGCTAAGGCATACCATAGTAAAAGAGTGGAGCGAGAACTCCACACACCATAGCATGTAGAAAAAGTACAGGGGTTGGAGGGTTCAATAGGAGAATAGCATTGAGCAATGGTAAAGTGTGTGGTGGGTTGTGGGAGGCTTGGGAGGTGAACTTAACACGGTGTGGAGTAGGCAAGCTTTGCCTAGTGTGCGAGTGTGGAAAACAAGCAGAGAAGAGTAGGGGAGCGAATGGTAGAAGACAGGGCGGAGCGAACAGCCAATGAGCGAGGGGAGAGACGCAGGATTGGGTTGATAGCTTAGTACCAGGAACCACTCAGCTCAGTCTTGCTTCAGAGCTCAGAGGGTGCAGACGTCTCCACGCTGCTCTCGGGCTCTTCGGGGGTCGGCTCTGCTGTGTGGCTACTAACCACACTGCACTCCGTCACTCGGGGGTCGGCTGGGCGGATGAAGGAGATTAAATATATATATATATTATATATATATATATTATATAGGGACTGCCTTGCTAGATAGGGATGATATGACTATGCTTTTTTCTCGCTTGCAGCTTCGGGGGTCGGCTGTGCCGATCCCTCATGAACTATACCCGCTGTCGACCCCCGAGTCGACAGCGGGTGGAAATAGGGCAACCCCCCCTTGTACTCCCCTACTTGTAGATATGAAAAGACGTCAGCGTAAGTTCATTTTCATGAAATCACATCAAGATTATTGTTAATCGTGTCCAATGGTTCTTCAATCTTCAGTTGAATAATTTGTAAGAAAATATCCTGTATCATTTATCAGCAGCTGCAATATCTCCTGAAAATAATAATCTTCTAATGCAGTCTTATATGAAAATACTTTTTCTCAATTCTACCTTGCATTGCCTTTGCAATGTTGTACCAGGTACTGCATTAAAATTAACATCTGAAATGCAACAAGATGGTAATCTTCATGGATAGTTGGTTCTCATTATTTTGTGATTAAATTATGAAATAAATTAAAGAAAATAAGTAGTGACAAGTCTAATTTTAACAAGTTTAGGAAATAAATGAATCTATTCATTTAGCCTGTCCACTGCTGGCATAGTTTGCCCTATTAAAGCAAAGCATAGAAAACAATATCTAAAATTCAGCAAACTTTGATTACGAAATACATTATGAGCACTGGACGTCCCATGATGGCAACTCTTACTAAGAGACTTACTCTTACCCTTAGCAGAAACACTCTGCATGTATCCCACTGGGGACCTGGTTGAGCTATTATTGTCTTAATCATAAAATTATATAAGAGAATAGTATAGCAATATGTACGCTTTACCAGATTATCGTGACTAAAGCATTGAAACCATTATCTTGAATTTCCTGTGAAATTTACGTTTTGAACCAAATAGAAAATGTTTTGACATTTTTCGAATCCTGAAAATAATTGTACTGCCAGTATAAAAATAACTATTTGCCATGAAATGATTTGGCCATCAATTTAGCAGTTAAATCAAAATTTGTGTGGCCCACATTTATTTTTACTAAAGATTGTTATCAAGAGGAAATTACACTTTTTGTTCCTATACATTCAATTAGGACATTAACGACACACTAAAAAAGGTAAACCACATAGGATTTTCAATCGAGAAATGCATTAATTTAAAATTATTTTGATGTATTGGCAAAATAAGTTGAAACCAATACTAATGTGGTCTATTATGTGTCATTAACTGTAAAATTGCAGCTGAACGAAAACAACTTCCGTATATTTTGCGATAGACATAGTGAATTAGATATTCCAAAAGACGGATACACTACGATTAATTTCCTTTTCTTTCCGTTGCACTCTGTATCTATTTATAACTGAACAGTAATCCTCAGCTCACACTCAAATTTTATAAGCTTCCTTCTTTTACTTGGATTGATAACAGTAAGAGAATATCTTAAAAGTTGTTACCCAAAATTATTTTTGATTCAAATAAAAAGAAAGCCAAATTGCAAAATGGGGAATTTGAGTGGAAGGATTTTACTAGTAGTTTTGCTTGCATTTCTTTGCAATCTGTCAATTTCGGCTTTGGCAATTGAAACTGAAGGAGAAGAAAAGCCTACATTTGAGCAAATTTTCAATGATTTAGTGAGCCAGTAAGGAGATTAGAAGTGATATCTTTTGTATATTTACAAATTTAACAGTAGTAAAAGACAAAAGTAAATTTGAAGCAAAAATTGGTAAAGAAATCTTATGTTTATTTTAGATTTAGTCGTACTGAAGATGGAAACTCTGAGGCTGATTTCAAGGAAATATTAATACTATTCGGTACATCGCTTGTTGAATTAAAGAAATCTGTGGAATTAATTCAACAACAGGTTAGGATTTTTATATCAAGGAATATTTCAAGTAAAACTGTTAATCTACTACTTATTATTTGATAAATATCTCTTATTATAATTTATAATACAGCTATTGAAAACTTATTAACAGTAAGTTTAGAAGTAGTTCGTCTAATATATATGTGTAATAATATGTGTAATATGTGTAATGTCGCCGTTTCATATTGTAGATGACGGAACTCGAGAAATCAATAAAACCTATTCAGGAAACTAGGTATAAGAACTTACCACTAATTCTAAAAATTTTCAATAAAACAAGAAAGTAGAAACCCTAAAGTAATACCGTTATTTAGTTTCAAGTTACGGAATGAAAATGAAGAGATGCCTACTACCTCTTCGGAGAATTGTCGATGTGAGCGAGGGCCTGCAGGTCCTCCTGGACTTAAAGGCAATCAAGGCCCTGGTGGACCTAAAGGGAGTGATGGGGATCCTGGTTCTCCTGGTATCAATGGCCTTAACGGCTTTCCTGGACCCAAAGGTGACATTAGATATACTGGTGTAGCTGGACTCAAAGGTGAGAATGGAGTTCCTGGCCCTCCTGGAATAAGAGGGGAGAGTGGAATTTCTGGACTTCCTGGAGCCAGAGGTGAGAATGGACTCCCTGGCCTTCCTGGAATCAAAGGTGAAGATGGTCTTCCTGGTCTTCCAGGAGCCAAGGGGGATCAGGGTTGGATGGGTGTTCCCGGAGATTACGGATCCAAAGGTGAAAGGGGACATCCTGGATTCGACGGCAGTGATGGGCTACCTGGTATTCCAGGACCCAAAGGCGAAGCTGGACTACCTGGTCTTCCGGGACTCAAAGGCGAAAATGGTTGCCCTGGACAAGGAAATGATGGTTTTCATCGCTCTAAAGGCTTTACTGCTTATGATGATGCTTTTGGTGTTCCCAAAAGTACAAAGTCGGACATCATTCCTTCTTCTTTGGCCAAAGAAGATGCACGCACATACAAAATTGGATCTCTCCAGTTTGTAATGGGAAATTAAAATACTTTAAAAGGAAGTTGACTCCAAAGTAAACAATTATGGTACTGGGGTTCTTCTACTTTCTACTGTATATATACAAGAAAGTTCTTTAAAATAATGCAATGTGTCTTTTAGTTTGCCCTTTGCAGTTTTAGTTAGTTATAGTACTCACGGTTTTTATAACGTGCCAAAAATATTCAATGTAAATATGTATTGCAAATTGTTTTGGACCTATGGTCAGAATAATTCTCGTGTATGAGATGTTATTTCGTTTTGATAGCTAAAACTGAATTCATGCTTTTGGAAGAATAAATTCTCAAGTGGAAAAAGTATTAAAGTTTGATTGATGGCTAAACGAAAATTATGAAATTTTGATGTAAACCATTACAGGGAATAACTTATCCCGATGAAAACTGCATTTTAGGTAACCTATAAATGCACTTATATTGCATTTTGCTTCAACCTTACATACTAAAGCCGCTTTTCAGGTCATTAACTTGACCCAATTTATGAATTTATCAAATTTACAAGAGTAAAGTACTCAGCAACATAATTTGTCATTTGTTTTATTTACCTTTTGTAAATTTATCATTTGGGATATTAAACCTATATCACTTTGCATTGGGATGCCTTATTCAGACATAACATAAAACATAACAAAATAATCGATTAAGTTCAAAGTGTGTGCATTGTTTCACAAAATCTATAACGCGTAGAATTTGCCTTTTTGCTGTGCTCCAATCCAATGAGGTGTACAGGACGTAACATAATATAAAGTTAGCATTGTAAATATTTCAAGAACCACAGACAATATAAAATAATAATGTTATAACATACATACAAGACACCATTTTCTGTGCAATAAACAGGAAATTAGACTCGTGCAGAGAAAGTATGCCACTATTCTCTTGTGAAAAAGCACTTACCGGATGAAAATTTAATTATGTGTGTTCATGAAAATTATGTAGCGTAACTTACAATACCCATTTTGTTTAATCTATGCCATTGAAGTAGTAGGTTTATCAGAGGCTATGGTGCTAGTATACAGCGGCATTTCTCTGTAAGTTTATTAAATATTTTACGTCAAATGCGTGATTTGGTAATTTTTTCTTAGCTCTAGCCATTTCGACCGTTCTGCCAAGTTTAGCATGCTACCTAAATAGAAAATCACTTTAGGTTCATAATTTCCCTATACGACTTTTGAAATTACCATTTTATTATCCAATTGTAAATCAACCATTGAAATCAGTGGAATCACGACAAACATACTGACTGCTCGTCTTGAGAAGGCAAAATCTTAACAAATAATTGCTGGGTAGTTTGGGCATGTGAATGCCCCAATGAATCTCGTAAAGCTTCAATAAAAAAGGAAAATATAGCTATTCCACAAGCTCCGATGTAAACCATGAATACTCCACCAAAATTATCAATATTCAACGGTCTAAATCGTTTTTTCGATTGCACCGAGAGCAGTTCATGCATTTCTTTGTATAAGGATCCATTTTTATTTTGTAGTAAGTTTTCTCTCCCTCTAATCTTTTCTTGCTTGAGGACATTTTCTTCAAACTTCATGAAATTTCCAGTGTCCCTGAGCATTGCGGTCACTTTGCTAAAAGATTCCAGGTACAGAGAGTTCTTTCCGAATCCAAATGACATGGCGGCAAATAATGGTGCATCTTTGGATGAGTAAAATGGATTAAACTGTTGGCTTATAGTTAACAACTTTGCAGCTGTTACAGGGAGAATTAATGTCCATCCTATGCAAACATTTTTCGGCTTTAAAATTACTGAAGAAACACAAACATCTGGGTTTGTCGTTAAGATAAACCGTGACTTCAGAGATTGGTACTTGTGACTAGAGCTGTGATTGAAGAAGTCATAACCAACACTACCATAGTAAATAAAGTTCAATTTGTAATCGGTTTTCATGTACAAATCATAGAAAGTCTTAGGAAATGCCTCCATTTGTGGAAACGTAAGAAATGAAACTAAATTAGTTTTGTAACCCAAACCAGTAATAACCACAAAAAACATCCATAATCCAGAGATGAATTTTATTCCTTTAGTTTTTTTGGCCATTGGTGCTCCTTGTTCCACAGCGACACTAAAAGCAAGGAAAAATGACTGAAAGCCGATGTCGTAGAATTCTTCGGTGACAAAATGATTTTTCCTTAGGATGTAGTAAAACAATGGAACGACTCCGCTAAATATCAAAAGGATAGATAGCCAGACTTCCAATTGGTAAGGGTAAAGTATGGCAACCCAGTTAGTAGAAATATCCGGATAAGCTGTTGCAAAAACCAGACCACCGTAAGAGAGGTCTGATGAAACATCAATATAATCAAAACTCTGAGATATTTTTCCTGATATAATGGCCATATCTTTTTTTCCAGAAGAAATATCACCAACAACTCCTGTCCATGAACCATTTTCCAGTTGGTATCCAACGATTTCCGGGGTTAAGATTCTATAAGGATCTATGTCAAGGGTCATGTTATAATATTTACCTATAGAAATTAAGGCAGTGTAAAATGATCCTCCTAACGTTTTGTTGTCCTCCAAATAAAATAACATCGGTGATATGACGAGGGAAGTCGTTGTTAAATACTTATTCCTCAAATTGAACGACTGAGAAGAAAATGAAGGAACTTTCATTGTTTTTTCAACTGAATCTGTAGACATCTGTGATGATCGATGTGCGAGGAGAATGTCAAGTTTCCCCAAGTCTTCCTGGTGAAATCCAACACCCATTTTCAATTTTAGTAGCCTCACTTCTGGATTCGTGAATAAAAATAACCGAATGAATCCACTTTCGCCAACAAAGAGAAAACGATCTGTTTGCGGTTTCCCGTAGCTGGAAGTTCTCCCAGCAATTATACTTCGCAAAGACCTAGCTAGGAAATCTTTTTGCTCATTTGATTGCAACAGTGCAATAGTTTTACATGAAAAGCGAAATTTCAAGTGACGGTTTTCTATCATTGAACTCATGTCAAATGATTTCGAAATTTGGTCAAACTTGAATTCTTCAGTTATTACGGAAATTGAAATATATTGAGTCGTGAATAAAAGTAAATTAAGCGATTTTAAATTGGAAATATGTTTACAGACAAACATTATAGAACACTGTTCATTGGCATAACCTTCAGCAGATGCTACTACAGTGCTGTATATTAATTTTGATATCTTGTCGTCCAAATTGCCTCGTGGGTCCAGTTCGGCTAATGCTAAACAGAAGCAAACCACTGTCGTGAACAATAATACTTCTAATTTGGCTAACTGTATTGGGAGCAACATTACGTTGGCTTCAACTTTACCTTTAAGAGCTTCTACTCACCGTTGAGAGAATTGAACGGCAATCTATGAACGCTATTGGACAAATAATGCAACTTTTATACAAGGAAAGAAATATGGGAAGTTTATTTGGTTATTTCATAATTAAATATTCAACGAGAACAAACGACACGGCATACTTTGTTAATCAATCTCTTAGATTACGAAAGCTGACTGGTATTACATACTGTACATTAAAGCAATCAGAAAGTCTACCAAATACGATAGTATAATATATCTGGAATAAATAAGTCTTCATATTAAAAACACTCATAATGTGTCATCTGCACAATATACTTTATCATCTTTTTGACTGTCATATTTACGAAAGCAATACTGATTAATCATTTCTTGCAGTACTGTGAATGATATTCAGTAAAAGATATAATAAAGTGCATTATTTATATGGTACTTTAAAGTGCATCCGAAAATATCAAGCTGGCCTTGGAATTGAGTGGGCACGACTGATAATAATGGCGGTACGAATAATCTTTATAGATGCACTACAATATTATACTAATCGTGTCTAATTTGCCAAAGCCTAATTCGACAGGAAAATTAAACCAGTTATACGTCACGCACACATACAAATGCTATAAATATCTCTATGATTTTTTTATGCCTTACTTACTGTTCAGTTAAATTAATCGGCACTATCTAGGTGTGGGAAATAATTTGTAAGATAGATTTTTTGATTACTCCTTCTGACGTATTCTAATTTCAGCAAAGATTCTAAATGAAATACCTTAAAAAGAATTGCTGTCAAACAGGGTTCATGCACTTCCATTAAATTAAGGCAAATCAAGGTAAATGTTCATTTTTAGTACCCTAAACCCTGAAACACTTAATTTTAAGTGGCGCTTTGTAAACTGCAACTCTGATGTAGGTAAATAGTTCGAAGTTCTGATTACACAATAGAAACCTACTGAAAGTTTAAGCAAATTTTAGTGACATAAAGCCACTATACATTCTGTCTGTCTAACAAATCCATGAATAATGTCTACTTGAATACTTGAATAATTCTGACTAGGAGTAGTCAGAATTATCCGCATAGAAAATAACACAGTGAATGCCAGCCATTAAAGCATATTCAACTGGGACAGAGAAGAAAACTCTTCAGACCCAAGAGAGCTTTGAGCACATTGCTTGTGTTACTTGCGCACGGTTGATTAGTCCACTACTTATTCGATACATGACTTATTCCTAAAGTAATTTACATTATTTATACTTCAATTTCATTAAATTCTGCTAATAATAAATTAATTAGCTTCATTGACAAATTCAATTCGGTGGTAGTGAAACTTTCAGAATTATGATACATTTATTCAGAGACGAATCAAAATAATATTCACTTTACTTAAATGACACATTAAATTGCGCCCAATTTATATTTGCAAATTATTAATAGACATCAGTAAAATCACGGCAAACATTCCGACTGCTCTTCTTGAGACGGCAACATCTTAACGAACATTTTCTGCGTGTTTTGGACATGTGAGTGCCGCATACCACTTAAGGCTTCAATAAAATAGGAAAATATTGCTATTCCACAAGCCCCGATGTAAACCATGAATACTCCACCAAAGTTATCAATATTCAACGGTCTAAACCGTTTTTTCGACTGCACTGATAGCAATTTACTCATTTCTTTGTACAAGCTACCATTTTTATTTCGTAGTAAGTTTTCTCTTCCTCTAATCTTTTCCTGTTTGAGAACATCTTCTTCAAACTTCTTGAAATTTCCAGTGTCCCGAAGCATTGCAGCCACTTTGCTAAAAGATTCCAGGTACAGAGAGTTCTTTGCGAACCCGAATGACAGTCCAGTAAACAAAGGTGCATCTTTTGATGTATAAAATGGATCAAACTGTTGACTTATAGTTAACAACTTTGCAGCTGTTACAGGGAGGATTAATGTCCATCCTATGCAAACATTTTTCGGTTTTAAAATTACTGAAGAAAGACAAACATCTGGGCTTCTGGTTAAAATAAACCGTGACTTCAGAGATTGGTACTTGTGACTGGAACTGCGATTGAAGAAATCGTAGCCTATACTGCCATAGTAAATGAAATTCAATTTGTAATCTGTTTTCATGTACAAATCATAGAAAGTCTTGGGAATTGCCTCCATTTGCGGAAACGTAAGGAATGAAACTAAATTAGTTTTGTAACCCAAACCAGTAATGACCACAAAAAACATCCATAATCCAGAAATAAATTTTATTCCTTTTATTTTCTTTGCCATCGGTGCTCCTTGTTCTACAGCGACACTAAAAGCAAGGAAAACTGATTGAAAACCGATGACGTAGAATTTTTCGGAGGCAAAATGGTTTTTCCTTAGAATATAGTAAAACAATGGAACGACTCCACTAAATATCAAAAAGATAGATAGCCAGACTTCCATTTGGTAAGGGTAAAGTATGGCAACCCAGTTAGTAGAAATATCCGGATAAGCTGTTGCAAAAACCGTACCGCCATAAGACAGGTCTGATGAAACATCTATGTAATCAGATTTTTTAGAGGATCTTGCCGATACAATGGCCATATCTTTCTTCCCAGAAGAAATATCACCAATAACTCCTGTCCATGAACCATTTTCCAGTTGGTATCCAATGACTTCCGGTGTTAAGATTCTATAAGGATCTATGTCAAGGGTCATGTTATAATATTTACCTAAGGAAATCAAGGCAGTGTAAGATGATCCCGATAATGTCTTGTTGTCTTCCAAGTAAAATATATTCGGTGATAAAACTATGGAAGTCGTTGTTAAATACTTATTCCTTAAATTGAACGACTGAGAAGAAAATGAAGGAACTTTCATTGTCGTCTCAACCGAATCTGTTGACATCTGTGAGGATCGATGAGCGAGGAGAATGTCCATTTTCCCCAAGTTTTCCTGGTGAAACCCAACACCCATTTTCAGTTTTAGCAGCTTGATTTCTGGATTCGTGAATAAAAATAACCGAATGAATCCGCTTTCGCCAATAAAAAGAAAACGATCTGTTTGTGGTTTCCCGTAGCTGTAAGTTCTCCCAGCAATTATACTTCGCAATGACGTAGATAGAAAATCTTTTTGCTCATTTGATTGCAACAACGAAAAAGTTTTACATGAAAAGTGATATTTCAAGTGACGGTGATCTATCATTGAACTGGGCTGAAAGATGAATTTTTCAGTTATTACGGAAATTGGAATAAACTGCTTGGTAAATAGTAGTAAATTAAACGAATTTGCATTATAAATATGTTTACAGACGAACACTACGGAACACTGTTCGTCATAACTTTCAGCGGATAGTACTACAGAACTGTATATTAATTTAGACATCTTCTCGTCCTTTATTAGCAGTCCGTCAATTATTTGCGCTGATGTAGAACAAAAAACTGTAGCAGTTATCAGCAATATAAATTCTGATGTAGTTAACAGATTTAGTATTCCCATTATATCTCTTTAAGGTAGTTTATTTTCATAACAGTACTTAATTTTACTTGGAATTAATCTTGGGCTTGCCTTAAACATGAAATGCATCAAATATAAGTTTTCGATTATTTAATTATGATATTCTTATGAAGTTATGGTCTAGTTGCAGTGCTCGTCCTATAAGTAATTAATTATGTAAATTAATGTTGGCTATGTTAAATGAGTAATTAAAAATACTGATCTGCAATAATATTACTATTTATTATGTTTAGATGTTAATAATAGCTTTGGGGATTCAAAAAGAGTCCACATGAACAGTTTAGGTAACTACTAATTTTCAATTAATTTTTATACTAGAAGAGATATGCAGTTTGGGCAGGATAAAACAGAAATACTTCATAATCAAATGTGTAATGGAAACAAAAGATACGCCGTGTATTGATAACCAATAATTTGAGTAAAGAAAACATACAGTTGGTAAATATAGGCATTTCTCTGATACTGTTTGCTTGATAATTACAATCAGAAAAGGTTTTTAGCAAAGACGGTCATTCATTTATGCACACGAAGTATTCTTATAAAAACTCGTGGAAACCGTCCTACTGGGAATTGATAAGATATATTACCAATATTAGCAATGACTTTGTACCACTTATAAATGTCTCGGAATCCTGTAACGAAGTCTAAAATTAGATTCGAATTAATAATGCTCGAGGGCAGTCTATTACAAATCTATATATCTATTGATGTAAAATTAATTCGGTTATGGGTTGCTAGTTGCTACGAAATTAAGAAATATTTTTGGCTACACAGTTTAGCCCTGGTAAACTTATTTTTGGATCACTCATTGTGAAAACCGTAACTTTAATATAGATAATAGTTTCTGATTGCAAAAAGGAAATCTGCTAAAGCATACCCCAAGGAAGTCAGTAAATTTTCTGTATGTATACTAAAAGCACTTATTAGGATAACAGATAAGGAGCAAATGTTTATAATTAGGTTAATCGACAAAATGGAATTGTGAGAAAGCAAATACCTGTCAATTATGCGAAAACTCTTCAAGTAGCTTATTGATAAGATTAATCCTTTGATAAAGTTTCTAATGGGAACATCATTTTGCCAAGCGACTTATAATTGGATCATAATTATAAATCAATAGTTGCGATCTTCTTAGTTTTTCGTGTATATCAAAAAGTGACGACTTTTAGATTCAATTATTTGACCTCCATGTCCTTTTTTATGCTTTCAGACTGTTGTATATGATTCCCCAACATACATACAACCCTAATGCTATTAGAGATTAGCCAATAGTGCTGTGGTATCACAGACTAAAAAAATGACAATGACTGCCAAGATATTTGAAAATTCTGATAGAAGAGTGACCTGAATGCCTCGTCACTCAGACGATAGATACTCAGGTACAGTTTAGCCAGTTACCAGAGATGCCAAAACTGCAACTGTCCAAGTCAATGTCCCATGCCTTGGAGCCACTAACCCTAAGACTGAATTGTCCATACCGTCCATACGAATCTGTCCTTATTAGAGAGTAGTAAAAAATAATTTTATTGCTGCATATATATTTACAGAACATAAATATTTAACTTACGTGGTTTTTATTTGACTTCATTACGTAAGATAACACTTCATACTGGTGATAATGCATTGTGAAATGAAATTCTAGTAGAATTATTTTTTATCAAATTAAATATCCTCTAATGCTTTCTTTATTTACAATTTCTTGCAGTTTGTTATTTATGTCACAAATGGACACGAAATTTTTAATAAAAAGGTTTGCAAAATTTTACTTTATTACGAGATTACGACGACACGGATTTCACAGCAAATTTAAATGTGCAATAGTTTTCTTATATTGCTATTTTTATATGTGATGGAAAATATTTCTAGAAAAAATGAAGATATTGCTATTCCACAAGCCATAAGGCTGACAACAAAAACACCACCAAAATTGTCAATATTTAATGGCCTAATATTTTGATTGGATTTTTTGGAAAGTAACATACGCATTCGTTTGTAAATGATTCCAGTTTTATTCTTAAGTAAAGCTTCTCTACCTTTCCGCTTTGCAAAACTGACAACATCCGTTTGCCACTTATTAATGTTTCCTGTGTCTCTTAGCATTGACGTTACTCGGCTGAATGATTCTGTATACAAAGAGTTTTTTGGAAAACCAAAAGACATTCCTGCAAATATTGCTGCATCCTTAGAAATGTAAATGGGATCGAAATGTTGATTAATTGTTAAATACTTAGCAGCCACACTTGGAATTGCCAGTGTCCATCCCAAGCAGACGGTTTTCGGTTGTAAAATTACAGAAGTCACACAAGGTTCAACTGTCAGTAAATTAAAACGAGCTTTAAGACTTCGATACATCGGACTTGTACTGCTATTGAAAAATTGAAAACCAGCACCACCAAAATACATAAAACTTAATTTGTAATCCCTTTTAATATACAAATCGTGAAATGTCTTTGGAATTTCTTCCATTTGTGGAAAAGTAAGAAACGATACTAAATTTGTTTTGTAACCAATTCCAGTTACTACAACTGAGAACATCCACAATCCAAAAATGAATTTGATTCCTTTTGTTTTCTTAAAAATTGAAGTTCCTTGTTCGACACTAATTGCATACGCTAAGAAAATTGATTGAAATAAAATAAATGACTTGTTTTCCGTTGTAAAACGATTTTTTCCAAGAATGTAGTAAAATAATGGAACAACAACACTGAATGTAAGCAAAATCACTAGCCAGACTTCAAAACTGTAAGGATACATTATTGCCACCCAATTGGTTGAAATTTCAGGATATGCAGTAGCGAAAACAAAGCCGCTGTAGGTTAAATCGGATGAAACATCAATATCAGCGTAATACCTTAAAGCCTTTGCCATGGTTAGTGTCATGTCCTTGCTCCCTGAAGTGATATCTCCTATCATTCCGGTCCATGTACCATTTGGCATTCGAAATCCAATAGTTTCAGGGCCAATCCGACCACTCGGCTTCAGATCAAATGTCATATTATAATATTTAGCTGCAGAATTGAAAACTTTATAAAAGGAACCCGCCAATGTCTTATTGTCCTCCAAATAAAACAGAAGTGGAGATACAGTAAGGGAAGTTGTAGTAACGTGAATGTTCCTGAGGTTGAAATGGAGTGATGAAAAGGATGGAATTCTTTTCGTGTTAAAAATTAAGTCATTCATTGATGATGATGGGTGTGGGATTAAGGTTTCGAATTCCCAAAAATCTTTCTTGTGAAATCCAATACCCATTTTAAGCTTTAACAACCTGAGATCTGAATTTTGAATTAGAAAAGTCCGAATGATGTCGATATCTCCAACAAAAATAAATCGATCAGTTTGGGGTTTTCCAAAGCTGAATGCTCTGCCGGCAATGATATTTTTCAGATAATCAGGAAGAAAATGCTTTTGATTGTTTGAGGGTAGAAAGACAAAGATTGTGCACTGAAATCGAAATTTTAAATGACGACGTCTCACCATTGATTGCATATTGAAATCTTGTAATTGAGTAGTACTCAATTCTTGAGTCAATACTGAGAATGCAATGAATTCGTTAACAAAAGTTTTAAATCCAAATGCGTTCAAATCAAAGCTGTTTTCTGACACAGTCGTCAAAGCACACTGCTCACTATACTTATCAGCGGATAATTTAATAACACCGAAAACGATTTGTGAAATTTCATCAAAATCCGTGCTTGAATTCAATTCAGTGGAAAGGCTTAAGGAAAAAAGATTGCACACTTTCAATGTGTATATCGTACCGATAAGCCAATTTTGTCTGTACATGGCGTCCAGCGTTTGTGATTTATAACTTTTATAATTTCGAAGCATATTACTAGCAACTTTTTATTAGATTATTTTTTGCCACCATTATTGTTTACATTTTACATGTTGAAGTTTTTTATGAATTAAATATGAACTTACCATATATGTAAATTCCTTTGCAAGTATGTCCACACACAAAATGTTATTGCAGTTTGCTTTCTATTATCGTTTTAGTTTTCATGCAGTGCTAATAATTCAATTTGGCAATTATTACGTTGTCAAGATTTCATTTGTTGAAAATGTCACCACAAATTGTAGGTAATTTCTATTGATGAAATAAAGACATCTTCTTAATTACGTAAATGAAGTATCTCTGTTCAGGTTATTTTTGTTTCTGTACTTATCTAGTTGAGAATTATAAATAGTTCTCGTTATTTGATGTACTCAAATTAGCAACGTCTTAAGATATGAGATTATTTAAGATATGTTAATAAGCCTCGTAAATGCTACTTCAGAAAAACAAACTGCTTAGCAAAAAACTAACTTCTACCTAATGGTATCTTGTATAACTAATAAAAAAACGCTTTGGATGATAAGTAATGGTATTATCACACACATTTCGTTCATCGTATGCTTAAAAGCTTCGTTTAGATATAATAGAAAAAGCTTTTACTAGTAATCGTGGCAAGCTTGCTTCACGAAAACTTGCCACGACGCAGTGATATTCATCATGGTAATAATGTCATTTGATTACGGCTATAATATGTATATAACTTTAAGTTAAGGAGAGTGAAATCACAATCCGCAAAAGACATGTGAAAGAATATATAAATACAAATATTGTTTTATTATAGGTATGTATTTAGTTTGAATCACATTCTAAATACAATAAAAAGGAAAACACGACGGTGGTAACAAAGTTTACCGAAATTAATGGATCCCAAAATTTTTCATTGGCACAACGACATTTACTTCACGATAGGTTTCATTTTTCGATTTTTAATGACCTCCCTCAACTCTTCGACCAAATCCCTGGGAAAATCGTTTTTATGGATGTGTACATGGCATCTTCATAATTAAAACACATGTTAATAAGGCACCTTTATCATAATATTGGACAATATGGAAGAGCAGCCAAGAAAATCAATAAATCAGAATTTTATTTTTCAAAACTGTATTAGTAAATCCAGCCAATCAAAATCAAACCCTTTCCTGGCTGCTCTTTGATAAATTATGAGATAGTAGTGGATTAAAAAACATACTCCAAATGTTTTCCGTATTTACGCAATACTGATGTTTTCTTGTAGAACGGCTTCTTACGTAAAAACGGTAGCAATATTGGAATCGAGTGCAGTAACTTTTCCATTACATACATCATCTCAATTCTGCTAGTGATACTATTTTTCTCAGCATTCAACCGTTCTTTCTGTTGAAAATGTATTATTCCAAATAAACACATGAACTTGAAAGTTACAGTTTTAGGTTAAATGGTTTTATTGGTTCTTACTTGGAAATCTTCTAAGGTTATTCCGATCAGAAAATTAGACCAAACGAATATAACTATGATTAGGAATATTGCGTAGACACAAAGTGCCAATGATTCATGATACGGCTTGGCGCTTTCACTATATTCTTTAGAAAAGACGTCATGGAAGCTTATATGTCCCACGGTAAGGGCCAAGAGTCGAACGAAAGATTTTAAAGATATCTGGAAATTCTCTATCTGGTTGTAATATAATAAAATGCACAATCACATATTTATGCCAAAAAAGGTGGAGTCGAACATGTAGAATATTTTCGACTTACTTGTCTGAATAAAATGCTGAACGCTATCTGGAAACCTAATATCACTAATCCGAATGGAATCAACAGCCAGGATATTTTTTTCATTAACTGTAGCAGAACATTAGTTAAATGCAGAAATCATTAAGAATGCCAGTTACAACTATTATTCATGAATTTCTGCTTACATTTCTAAATATTTCAAAATAGCGTATGGTAACCCATGTCAGCATTCTCTTCATAAAACTAGGCATTTCATAGTTGTCCTTTATGATGTTGGGGAACTCATCTACTTGAGACAATATTAAAAATATACAGCAAAGAATGGCGAACTGTTTACAAATTAGAAAATAATTTATTGCGCGTACTGTCTTATTGCATAATGCATAAATAGATATCACTTGTGTTATTACTGCAAAGAATATTCATGATGTAAGTTATAAACAGGTAACCATTATTAGTCTTTGTCAAATTCTATGTACTAAGTAGACGAACCATGATAATCTCTTGATCTCATGATAAGCATCTCTTAAATTTTTAAGCCAAGCAAAATTACCTCTTACGGACGGATTGCGTGCAGAACTTAAATTGTTTATATAATAAATTCCAAGCAAAAATAAATAATTACGGCATTATATATCCTTGGAATGTGAATATTGAAATATTCAAAAATTGACAGGAATATCAAGAAGAGCTGAGCCCAATTTTTACTGCCGGTAATGTAGTACCATCTTAAAGAAAACATTTGAACTGCCTCAAACAAAATTGGGAAGGTACTGATCAGTAGCCTCAAGGCCTTTAGAATCTCCAATCCAGTGATGCGTGTGTTTTCAAAACTTGCCATTTCTGTTAAAAATTATAAGTATTTAAAATATGAGACTTACAACATAGAGTATGTCCTTAATACAAAAGAAAAGACATAGTTAATTAACTCAGGTTGCTATAAATTATGTCTTCATATTGATGTTATAGTCATTTTACCTGAATCCGTTAAATTGGCTGCGATGCTTCCTTTCTTAATCTCCAATGTTGGGAAGTGAAGTCTAAAGATTCCAATGGTAAATGCGAAGTACAGTACAACCCAGAACAACTGTATACAAATAAGAATAAAAACACTGGGTAATTGGAAATGAGAATGTACTGTTGGACAAAAAGTAGATTCAATCACAAAATGTTAACTTTGAATAATAGAAAATCATACACTACATATTACTTCACAACTTAAGATTCGAATATTGCTAATATAATTTCAACTGACTATTATTTTTATGACTACTTAACGAAAGTATTTTTTCGGCCGCTCAAGTTCAAATGACACGTTTTTATTTACTAAAACTGCTACAATAGGTAGCTTTTATACATACTAGGAAAACGTTAATTGCATAATTCTAATATTATTGTAGCATTTGCAAAGTATAGCATTTTTCAATTGAAGTAAATAATAATAGAAAATATTATTCATCATATCGGTTTTCACCACAATAAAATAATATGGATATATAGCCATTAGAGAGAGAAATTGTAGTAGTAAAATTAAGTGAGACCAATATCTAAATTGACAAAGAGTTAATTTTTCAAAATTAGATTTATGTGAATTTACGTAATATAACATGGTAGCCAAAATGTATCTTTGCAGGATTCTCCATTTCAAATGCAGAAATGCTGTTAGTAGGGGATGAAGGAGAACTGCATCACGTAAACTGTCATCCGCTATACTGTAATTGTACACCATTTCCATTTCATTTCTTTTTTTTAGATTATGGTCATCTTTTGGCTTCAGTTGACGAGCTTCTTCAGCTGAAACGTCATTTTGAGGTGGAAATTCGATGGGATGTACAACGGTCATTCTGTTTAATTTCCGCCGAGGTCGTCTTGACTTCTTAGGCAAAGAATTGGGACCATCAACTGGACTGACTGGATTCTCGTCTTTTAGCGATCCTTCTAAATCATTTTCCTGTGATTGGCGGTCCTCGTAAAACACTGAATTGCCAGCTTTAGATGCAGGTCTATCCATCTCTAAAACGTCTTCTTCCATTTCAAATTGATGACTGCTAGCATATGGAATAAATGTCCTACGAAATAAATTTTAGGAGTTAAACAGCAAAATTAAATGACCCTAATTGCAAATATAAAGTATGAAACTTATTAAATTCAAATCCAACAAGCATCTCTCAATGGCCGACAACAATACATGTTAGCGTTTTTCTGAAATCCGATAATTGCTTTTCGAAAATCCGGTAAGCGATTTCTAGAATTTTTCTAACTATATTGATAGGGTAACGTTATCGTTATCCACTGAAATTTCAAAGACCGCATTCATGTCGACTAAATATAAACTAAAGGACATTTCTTTTAAAAGTTATTTGGTTTATTGAGTATTACTGTAAATATATAATTACCCAAAATGAAGACAAAAAGTAAAATTGCTCAACAAGTTGTCTTCCAGAATTTCATCATCAGGCATTTGTATATCACCATTTTTCTTTGCAGCATCCGTAAACTGACATGCGTTGCAGTACCGAGATTTTCGAATATAGCTGATATTTTTATCCATATCGTTAGCCAAGGATTTGGCGTAGTAGATGCCTAATAAATCCATTTGGCTTTTCCCTTTATGCGACCTAGTCACCAAAATAGTAATTCAAACATTTCTGTATTAATAAAGAATTCCATAATGTTTATATTTTTATTTCTAATGATTAGAGAAAATTCTTAGTGACGGAACGGACTTCATTGTTACATCAGCGCCTTTAAGAATTAAGTCATCAGAAATTTCTCGACAAGAATTCTTAATGGAAATGTGTAAAGCTGTCTCGCCAATTTTATCTTGTTTATTCAAATATGTATAAATTTCTTCTCTTCCATTTGGAATTTGTGAAGCCATTCGCAACATCCAATTAATTATTGTAAAATAGCAGTCTCGACCATCCTCTGGAATTCCTGTAAAATATTTCCAAAGTACTTATAGTTAACAAATATATTATTACCTCTTCTTGCACATGGCATTACCTTTACTTGTATAAGAACACTTAATATCTATGTATAAATATAATATGGTACATAGTACATAGTATATATTATATTCTGGCTAAAAGTTTACCTGCATCGCATACCAAATGAAGAATTGTTCGTCCGGATTTGTCACAACAGTTCAAAAAATCTTCCAGTTTCATTTTGTTAAGCAAACTCTTCAGCACAGAATTGTTAGCATATTGAGCCGCTCTTAATACTTTTGCGCTAAATTCCATGGTCGAAAGCATAGGTTAATATGTCAAATGCAATCTAAATGATCAAATGATGCTCTTCAAAAATGTTTTATGTTTTCAAAGAATAATATAGTAAGCAACTGTGTTCTTTAAATGTAGAAATGAAAACTAACTGCTCAAAATGGTTCCAATTTTCTGTATGTAATGAATTTATGTTAACACCAAATTATAAGATTTTTTTCGAAATGTTTCTGGGAATATTTAATACAACTTTTTAATAATTTCTTTTTCTGTTATGAATATTGTTGTGCAGTGGTGACTGCACACAATACATGGCTAACTAAGCATTTATTTCAATGCTTAAAACAATAATGTTATCCAAATTAGTGTGATGGTGAACTCGATTCGGATAAATCAGAAATAGATAATAAAACATCTTCTTTTGTACATGGCAATTAATGCCAATCACAAAGTCAATAAGATTCCGCTGCATAGTACTCAGTTATCAATTTAATGATTACCTTATCATTTTATGATTACTACACGTATGTGTATACTGAGATGCAATTCTGCAATACCATTTACCACGTTGAACTGAAGTATACCCTTAGTGCTTCAACTTCATATTTTAACCTACGCTTTAAGCACATGACATTATTTCGGCGTGAAAAAATGTAGTTTCAATTCAAAGTGAACCACAAAATTATTGGATTAAATAAAAAGGGTTGTTTTTAATTTTGAAAGATTCTTTTAGCAGCCTCTTTGGAGTGAAAACATAAAAATTACATTGTTCAAATCCCTACCAGTCTTACTCTTCCAATCTCTGTTCTTAGTTGATCTTGTTAGTATATAGTTTATCAACATCATCTAATGAATGACTTTGAATGGTGCAACATCGTCATCCAATTTATGATTCCTGAGCTCTATGTTTGTGCTTACTTAATTGGCATTGGTTGCAAAAATAATAAAAACCCCACTTCGTACTTTATATATCTAATTTTTATTTGTGTATCATATCATTAATAAGTGTTCATGTAAAGTTTGTAAACTAAGTTATTTTGCCTGCTGAAATGCTATGATGTAAATGTTCTCACAATTAAATGTGTTTTATAATTACAATTCAATTTCGGGCAAGTATGTCGAATCTTTTTGAATCAATTAATTGTTTTATTATTCTTATATTTCATAGTAACAACTGTTAACTAACTTATCAAACTTAAGTGGCATTGCAAAGTAAAATAAAGTCGAATTTTCCCTTTTGTAAATAGTAAATTTATTTTTTATATTCATGTTTAAGAGTGGCAGTCTCATTCATAATCAAGATATACAATTTGGTATACTATTTGGTATTTAAATGAGGATTCAATAGCTTACTTAAGTAGTCTTTGTAAAAATTGGAATATTATCCCGATCCCTATATGCTGGAACAGATATTTTCATACCAGAATCTGTCTTAAAAATTCTTCTTTCTTCCTGTTGCATATTATTTTTAATTTGTTCAGGTTTAGTAATTTTATTTTTCCGTTCACGGCAATTTCCTAGACGCAAAGATCCTACGGTAAAAGATCCTGTTGGATTGTAAACGTTAATAGCACCAAAATAATCATCGCTGTTGTAATGATCAGCTTCTGCGCAAAAGGATGTCCCATTAAAATTAACTCCTTCGAAAAGTGTGTAATCCACGATACCAGTAATAACAACAGTCTCGAAGGTTCTTGGGACATCAAAGCGATGTTCGGGGCCGTATATATTCATTACTGTCGTAAGATCTTCGACATTGGGAATCAAAGATATTGCTGAAGTCTCCAAATCAACATCCAGAAGTTTTGTAACAGATGATACAGTGAAATCACTATCCGGCATTAGGCAAATAGATGCATCACCATCTGCTATTAGTAAAAACACTTGCCCTGGGCTGCTAATACGATCTTGAACCATCACCCATCTATTATGGACACATTGCATAAAAATTATTTTTTAAATCCATCTTATAGGAATTGTTATGCACAGTAACAATTAAATGTACTTCTTTTAGTAGTACATATATAGTTTTCCAAAATACTTACGCTCCTCTAAATTTGACGGAGAGTGCATTACTCCAAGGTTCTGTGAGGCTCTCTTTAGTGTCAAAAGTATATTGGTAATTTTGTCCGAAGCAATTGTTCTCTTGATACAGCATGGCAAATTGGGGATACACTCCAAAGGCCACCGAAAATAGACCTAGTAAAATAAAAATTTTAATCATTTTGAAGTCAGAGAAATTAGTCAAATACGGCAATAGTCGAGCCCCGTTAGATTATAAATGAAACAGTTTGAAGTAACGATGATGCATTATTTAGGCATGTATACAAGTTTTCGAATTGCGAATCACAAAGAAAGGGAAATGAATACTTGTTATCTTATCATGCACTTTTGCATTTGGCCGATCGCCGATTATTAAAATGGTTTGGTGAATATGAGGAAGATGTGTAGATAATATCAAGGTACCTAGAAACCATGGTAGTTTTAAGATACCTTGGATAATATTATTAATATTAAAGCTTTTGCTGTTTACAAAAAAACTACCAAGCAAAACGTAAAGAAGCAAAGCTTTATTACTTTTTCAATTTGCGGCAACTTCAACGGCAACTACAATGTATTCTTCAGCAACTTAAGCATCAATAAGTGAACTAAAAACTAAAAATTTTAATCTGATATTTAGGAAAGCGAAGCATATAGACCAGTACGACTGTATTATACGAAAAAACCAATACTTTTAATATAAAAAAGCAATTCCTTTTATGTCCCTGGGGAGAGCACTTCTAAAAGGTGACGGATCAACTTATAATTACAATTAGTAAAACAATTTTGAGTTCTTTTGTAGATTGCCGAATGGAAAATCGTGAGGCAATTGTTTTAGTTTTAATCACATTCAATTGGAAGTATAGTTCATAGTTCAAAATGTATCGAATACTTTGTGTAATAAATAACAAAATGTTTAACATAAAAAAGCTTTAATTGTCTCTTGATGATAATTACTATCAAAAAAATAAACATCAAGCAAACAACTGCTAACCATTGAAATAATTATGATTAACTAATCATTCTGCTACTCAGCACATATTAAGCCCTTGAAAATTGAAAATGCATTTTAATGACGGGAATAATAGCAGACTGGTAGAAAGTAAATTTAGTCCTTCTTGTGCAGATTCGGTTAAAGCTTACATTATTGATACAGAATTCATCATGACTAAACAATTCCGTTCCCCAAGTTTTAATTTAAATTATTTAATAAAATTGCTAATATTGTGTGAATTGCTATGTCTAAGTACTCAGAGTGATGTACAATATATGAAATTCTACAGCGATGCTACCTGTGACGACTCCAACTTTAATGAGGAGATCAGAGAAACCAACAAGGAGCTCGACATTACACCTGGTTTAGGAGACGCCCTGTCAATTAAAGTCAACGGAATGTAAGGTGACAGAAATTGTTTTCCCAAGGTATTTATGATACTAATTATTGTATTTTTGGGAATGTAGGTGGCAATTTCACGAATACGAGCAAGAATTAGTGACAAGACAGACACTGATGTGGGCCGTAGATTCGTGCGACCCAAAAAATACACGGTTAGGTCCGTATACTATTGCAGAACGATTCGGAGATGGAAATCTCAACACCTCGGAAATTGCTCTTTGTACTGGGAGTACACTGAAAGGAATACGATTCACAGTTCATCATAACGAACAAGGATTGACTTTACCAAGACAAATTACGATGCTTTCTTGGTTTTTCACTGGAATAGGTGAATGGACTCTGTACTCCAATTTTGACTTCACAGGAGAGGAGACTTGTCTAAAGCCAAGGGAGAAAGTCATAGCTGATGGGCATGGAGTTACCCATGACTGGAACTCCCGACTGCTTGTTGGATCTGTTCGCCGTGGTTGTACTGCGGAGACGACGACGCCAACCCCCGCAGACGGTTCTGCCAATGTTTCTGCCTATGCTAATACTATTTATTTTGTGTTATTAATGATAGTAACATTTTTTCACTCCATTTGAATTCAATACAGAATTTATGTATTAAACCTCTTTTACTAAAATGATAATTAACTTAATAAAATGTACATACGCTATAGCGTCTTGATCTACTGTTATGAATTCCGCAGCAATTAATACTTATTAAATCTTTTGAAAATAGTTTAATTGACGGAATACAGATTGGAGTTGTTTAATTAATGGGCTAACCATTTCCTAAATCTTAACTGACATTAAATTGCTGGAAAAAATTGAATATTCAAAATTTATAACTTTTCCCAATATCCATCTCTGTTAAAACTTTTCAACAGTGAATTTGGAAGTGTTATGTGTTCAGCCGTTCAGCAAAGAAGTACAGCGGTTCCATCAGAAACCATCGGGACTTTAATTACCTGCAAATGCATAAAGGATAATTATGTACTACTTATTAAATGTGTTTAAAATTACACCGTAATTCAGGCACTGATCATGTCAGATTATGGGACATCGGATATAATCAGATCTCTAGCTCATTCATCATATGAATTATTTCTAAAATATTTTTGTATCTCCTATGCAATTAATTTTTTAACCAGATAGTTGGGGTAAGTCCTTGGTAAACGAGTCAATTATTAACAAAATACAATTATCTTTTGAATTTCCTTATTATTTTTAGCGTGTATTAAAGTTTTCTGAGAAAACTTACTATATCTCTAGAACTCATTTTACCTATTCCTAATATTTTCAGTTTACAATTGTATGTAATTTGTGTTGTGGAATTAATAGCAGTGCTATTAAAGAAAACAATTTTAATGTGAGAAATAAACCGTTACCTTACAAAATTGCCACTAGAATGCTGACATTGGCCATCTACTCAGTTTTTAAACCACATTGTTTCCAATCAATTAAACACATAGGTAATGGCGCACCTTTTCATGACGATGTATAAATCGCCGATATAATGTACATGCATCACTTGCGTAGTGGAAAATCGTTTACCAGAAATACTAATGATAACATAATAACTTACTGACTTAATACAATTGCAGAATTGAAAAATACAATAACAAAAGGAGATAAGCAGATAAGACCATACCAGAATATCATGAAAACAAGTGAGAAGTAGTAGAGATATGAGTATGGTTGGCACTGATGGACATGTTGCCTGAGATAAAACTTATCGGAAAACAATAATTCCTTAATTCCTTTGTTTTGCAGTAAATAGAATTTTGTGACTTGCTCAATTATTGTACTGATGGTTCAGATTCAACGATAAACTCAACCAGCTTGTACGTCAAAATTGCCAAACGAAACATGGCCCCAAATAAATTGAATAGTTTTCTAAAATTGCTATTAATTTGTGAACTCTTATGTTTGAGCAAACAAAGCGATACTCAATACATGGAATTCTTTAGTGATGATTCCTGCGCCTCCTCCAATGGAGTGATTTGGGATACAAACAAGACCCTGATTGACATTCCTGGTTTTGGAGATGCTCTGTCAATTAAAGTCAACGGGATGTAAGAAGAAATTAATTTGCATTTATATCTTGAGAAAATACTATACTTAATTTTGATTTCTCTGGAACAAGGTGGGAATACCAAGAACCCTCTGGATCTTCTACTCAATTGACATTGATATTTGGTGTGGATGCTTGTTCCCCTAAATATCCAAACCGAGGGCCGTATTCTGTCGCAGAAAGATATGGAAATTCAAATCTCAATGAATCAGAAATTGCGTTTTGTACAGAAGGTGGACTTGAGGGAATAAGATTCACAATTCCTTTCACTGAAATTGTGATGGTTCTGCCGAAACCAATCATGATGCTTTCCTGGTTTTTCACCGGAATCGCAGAATGGTCGGTATACCCAAATTCCAATTTTACTGGCGGTGCAACCTGTTTGTTTCCACAACCAGTAGTTATCAACGACGGACATGGAATTACTTTCGACTGGCGATCTCGATTGCTTGTTGGATCTGCACACCGTGGTTGCATTGGAGGAAATTCTGCAAGACTTCCTGTTTCTCCCACTAGTTACTAATATGTTTATTTTCTAGTAAAAAAGATTGTCTTTGATATATTTTCAAAAATAAACAATTATTAGTGGATAATTCTGTAAATACATGCATGTCTTTTGAATTAAAGGTTGAATTATTATTATTGCAACAGTATTTGTTGTCATAAAATAAAATAAAGCCGTATTGCGCCATTTTGGAATAGGTATAATAATGTTCATTTATTGGTGACTATTTTAACATTGGTAATGGTATCATTCATGGGGCAACATAAGGTACTTAAAATGTGTCAAAAGTTTATTCAATTAAGCAGTCTTTGCTAAAATGGAAAAATTGTCCCCATTTACTGGAACAGATACTTTAAAACCAGAATCGGTCCTAATTGTTCTTCTTTCGTCTTTCTTGGCAAAACTTTTAACTAGTTCGGGTTCAGTAATTTTATTTTCCCGTTCACGGCAATTTCCTAGACGCAAAGATCCTACTGTAAAAGATCCTGATGGATTGTAAACATTAGTGGCACCAAAGTAATCATCACTGTAATGGTCAGCTTCTGCACAAAAGGATGTCCCATTAAAATTAACTCCTTCGAAAAGCGTGTAGTCTACGACACCAGTTATAACTACAGTTCCAAAAGTTCTAGGTTCTTCAAATTGGTGTTCTGCATTTAAGATATTTATTGCTGACGAAAAATCTGCGAAATCAGGCATCAAAGAAATTGCCGAAGTTTCCAAATCAACGTCCAATAATTTTGTAACAGATGCTACTGAGTATATATCATTAGTTAGCCCAAGGCACATAGATGCATCACCGTCTACTGTGAATATGTAACCTCTTTGTTCCGGGTCAGCAATGTACTGCGTAACCATTGCCCATCTGAAAAGCATAAATAAATTATAAATTTAGAAATCCATCTTAACAATTTTATTATTAAACAGAAGCAATATAGTGAAATTAAATTAAATCTGGGAAAATTAAAAACGCTTACGCTCCCCTAAATTTAGCGGAGAGTGCATTACTCCAAGGTTCTGTAAGGTTCTCTTTAGTGTCGAAAGTGTATTGGTAATTTTGCCCGAAACAATTGTTCTCTTGGTACAGCATGACATACTGAGGGTAAACTCCGAAAACTGCAGAAAATATACTGAATAGTAAGATTAATATTTTAATCATTTTGAATTTGAGAAAATAAACAAATCGAGCAGTACTCAATAGCAGAGGTTAGATGAACTGAAATGAAGCAGTTTAAAGTTACGATAAACCTTTTACTCATGTAGCCTTTCGATTTTTGGAACAACAAGAGATAGAATTGACTACTCTGTTATCTTATCAAACACTTTTGTGATTGCTACTGTATTATTTGCATACCTATGTGCGAGACTTAATTGACTATGCAATTTTAACATGAAGTAGCCAATCTTTCCGTGGGTAGAATGTATCGGTATTCAAAAATTTGACCATAACGAAATTACGGAAATGAAAAGAAGCTTCAGAATTCTTAATCAAATTTCAGAAAACATGAAGGGTATTGATTTTTAAGAAAATGCATTAGATGTTCTTTTGTGCCAAAACTTGTGTACTTTCCTGGATATTTTTTACGTGAGATTTAGCAGGTAAAACCAATGTCATATCAAATGTTTCCAATATATGGTCAATAAGCATTTTTACAACTAATTTTTTTTAGTTATTTGTACAATGTACCTACTTTGACATATTAATAAATCGGAATCTGCTTGACCTGGACTGATCAAGTATATTACATTTAAAATTCAGACGCAATGCAAGTGATAAGAATTCTTTGAAAATTTTTTGCCCAATCGAAGATATGTTCAGGTATTACAATGTATTGAGATGGTTTTTGCAAGTTCAGCCTACTTTTTGAGTGATGAATTATATTTTAGACGATTTCAGATGAATTTTTTCTGTCGAATAGAAAAGTTAAAATGGACTATAAGTTCTTGAAACTATTATTTCAGTAAATAATCAGTTTATAAAAGCTTGGGTCCTCTTGGTGTCCTTTCAGGCATTAGGTTGTCCCCAAAGAGTATTAAAATAAAATATACCTTAAAGTCCACCAATTACATCTGAGCATCTCATATGTATAAGTATCATCGAATTTGAGACTGATAGCTCTGCTGGAAATTAACCATGCTGTTTATGCCAATGTTTTGTAAATATATGCTAATTTAATATTCATCGATATTTTGGATTCCATGACGGATGGCGATGACTCGTAATAGGATGACTTGTACTGACTCGTTACAGTATAACGTAATGTTTTCTTAGTATATTTTACGCTGGTATATAATTTTTCTATGAGTACACCAAATTACAATGCAAATATTAATCTCGGAGAAAATAACCATCCAATTAATTGCATTTTTATTAGAATCCAGAGACAGACTGGAAAAGGTATGTATTGTTCAAGTCAATAGAATAGAACTTTTCAATTTTGGGTAGGTTATCTGGAATGCACTTCTCATTTTATGTTTTCCGGAGGAACAAAAACTGGCATTTTATTTTGCGAATTTCCAATAACTACAATAACAATAGTATTTATTTGTCAATGTAAAATTGACCTGAAAAGGCACTATGCTGCTATAAACTTAAACAGTAGTTCATGTTTTATCCAAGAATTTTAAATATTGGATCAAGTAAATTACAATTCAAATTCAGACTCAAGGAAGGTGATAAGCCCAATTTAAAAGAACAAACCAGCTGGTTAAAGGTTAAGCTTGTGTTGAAATTGTAAGCATTGGCATCCAGCGTTACCCTGGGTTGATTCGGGTAATCGCAAACGGGATAATTGGGATACCCTGGCAGAGTGATGCAACGTTGTCCAACAGCGCAATCTGAATCCTGAGCACAGACACAATTATCCAAAATGGCACAGTGCTTTGTGGCTGTGTCCGAGTCAATTTTAGTTCCACTTCTCTTCAACCGTTTTCCAAAGGAGTTCAGGAAAACTCCTTTAGGATCGTACTGATTCATTTTGTCAATAAAAGCATTGCAGGCAGTAGGATTTAATTTCAAGTGCAGCATGTCTGAGCTGTGGTAGTAAAGTCCAGTTTTACCCCAATGGGATCTTCCACTGTAATTTTTTGCCTATACATATTACAAAAGAAGATTTTTAAAATTTAAGAAAAGGATTATAAAAATTTTTAGGCATACTTCAAAATCAAAATATTTTACCACTGCTTGCATGATAGTTTGATATGCAGCTAGACCAAGACTGGGATCGTTGTAGGGGTCTTTTCTTTTGACCATATAGAATTCAAAATGACAAGCGTCATTTCCTTGACTGACTGACATGAAGGTATCAGAACTAGCAGAAAACCTGAGGAGAATTCCATCAAAGGGGAAAACGGCTGGAGATTTAGAAAGAATATCTTTTATTGTTCGGATGAAATCTGGAACTCGATCTAAAGGTAGGGACATTTCATTATCGAGGAACGTCAAATTGTTGTTGGGTCCGTGGAGCAGGGGCACTGGATGAATCCTGATTCGTAGCAAATGGGTGCAAACATCAAATCATAGTAACCAACAGCAGGGTTTTGAACAGTGACTCCGTTTTCCGAATAAATTGGCTGGAAATCTGGAAGTGTAGTCAGCATAGACAGCATAGTGTACGCCTGGAATACGTTCAATCCCGCATATGATTTTACCGTTTGGAAAATTTCGAAAGTTGGAGTTGTGTAGGCATTAAAAGTTTCTGAAGTAGGGGGCACATGGTCGGCTGTTATTGCTTCACCTTTTGTATTCACATCCACCATTGTCCAGTTTGCGACTAAAACCTATATAGTCAGGGACAACATATTATTTTATTAAATCAAATAAATTGCACTACCCGAGTTGTCGCAACGAGACCGTGCCTGATGCCAATGTAATTAAATAATATACAGTAGCTACATCACTTTGCAATTATAAAACAAAAATTATACCTTCTGACTTTACCAATTTAATGCTATTTATATTTAATGAGCTAATTTACTGCTTGCTTAAAATTCCCTCACAGACAGACAGACGGGGAAATAAAAATTATAATACGGTATCTAAGAAAAATCATTAATGATAATAAATATTAAAAGAGTGAGCTACCAAATAAAATGATGGAAACCAATACATAGTGACTTGATCAGTTTGTTTGGCAATGTCAATGATAGTTCCGTTTGTTAAAACTTCATCACTAACAAGATAATTGTGAGCTAGAACTTTGTACAAAGGTTCTGTTTTCAGTGTGACATTGAGAACAATACCGAGGAGTCCCAAATGAACACGGAAAGCATGAAGGTCATCCTCCGAGGATATAGTCCTTAAGTTACCCATTCCATCTACGATTGTTAACCCGACGACCTGTGCAGAAATGGAAGAATTGTACTTAATGGTCGATCCATGGGAGCCAGTGCCAATTGCTCCCCCAATTGTAATATTTCCGTAAGCTGGTGTGGTCCTCAAGGACCTATTTCTCTCACGAAGAAATGTGGTAAAGTCATGAAGATACATTCCAGCACCCACTGTAGCCGTCGTGTCATCGTTTAGTGTAGCCCCTTGGAACTTTCTCATGTCAACCGGAATGCCATCGGTGCAAATGATGTCGCTGGTTGAGTGACGATGCCCAAATGCTTTTACTGTTGTACCTCTTGTAATTGCTTCTTTAACAATTGCAACGACCTCTTCTGCAGTGGATGGATATCTAATGGCGTCACTTGGCTGACATAATGGGCCTTTCAAGTAGGATGTGTACGTACCTTCTGGAAGACTTTGGAAGAGAAAACAAAAATAAAATGTTTTAATTTGAGTTATTAGTTAAATTTTTGAAATTTATGAATTTCACAAAAATATAGTTAGCCTGAAAACCAGAATTACTTAAGAACCTTTTGATTTTCTTTTGATTATAGTTCATGTATATTTTATTAAATGATGGTTTTAATATTACCGTAAAATTGCGTATTTTTTATTTAAAAGCTTAAGTTCTTTGATTAAAGCATTTGCTAGTGTGGCTTTCATAAAAAGCTAGAAAATGCAATTTAGAAAGTTCATGTTCTTACATGTCAATAGGTGGTAAGACAGAATTTAAAATGCTCCCAAATATTCCTGCAGGCAAGATTGCCAGGGCCAAAAGTAAGTTAATAATCATAGCGGCTGATTTTCAGCAGGTTACTCTATAGGTGATCAGTTGAATGTAAAGAAGTACTGTGATCTCTTATGTTAGAATTGAGAGGTACGGCTTTATATAAGCTTTAATACCGGTCTGCTTTGGCGAAATCAATCTTTTACATTGTAAATTTATTATATTTTTTTGCTGTCCAATAATGTGTCCAATCATTTTATTGAGCTCTGTTCACATTGCATAATATTTTTAAAATGAATTACATATTTGAAATATTCAGGTCAAATATTTTAAATAGACATTTCCATTGCTAATAGTAATATTGACTTTGTACTATGCTTACTGTGCAAGGTTTAGAATTTATATAGTTTAAGTAAGCATTAAGCTAAGTGCACTAATAAAGTAGCATATATGTCACTGTGTAAGTAAAGATAGTAATTTAGGTATTTGGTATGTGTAAGCATAAATACTAGGTTAGAAAGAGCATGTTGTATTTATGTTACTTATATATAGTTTTGGATTGTTTAGTAGTTCAGTAGCTTGTTTATTGGAATAACGGATTATACTAATTAAATTAATTGCACAAGGTGGTAAGCCCAAAATGTAATCAAATTCGTAGTGTAAAAAAGAATGTACAGAAGAAAGCATTACATACTGTATTCTGTTGACACTGACAACACAACATTTATCAAAAACAGATAAAAGAAAATTAATCCCCAACTTCAAAAACGTGGAAATAATTACGATCAATCATTGTGGTGGTTCAGTCATTTAGACAAAGATAAAGGAATTTAAAACGGAAAAATTTATTTAATGTCAACCGTCATTTTACAGATTGGTGGCAAGTCAGCTTAGTTTCGTGTCCAGATTAATTTAGGACTTTCAGTTAGCCACAATTCAATAATGATGAACCTTATAATTCCTTTCCGAAGCTTTCAATTAAATTGTTTTATAATAGTATTAATATTAAGCGAATTATTATGTTTGACCAGTCAAAGTGAGATTCAATATATGGAATTCTTTAGTGACGAGTACTGTGCTTCCTCTAATGGTATGATTTGGGATACAAACAAGACGCTTCGTGATACACCTGGTTTTGGAGACGCCCTGTCAATTAAAGTCAACGGATTGTAAGGTGAAATAAAAATTGTTTTCCGAAGGCATTTATAAATATTTGCTTTATTGTGTGGAAATTAGGTGGGAAGTTCACGAACCCGATATTGAGGCACCGAAATTAACAATGATGTGGAACGGGGACGTGTGCAATGCAAAGCAAGCAGATCTAGGTCCTTATTCCATTGCAGAAAGATTCGGCGATTCAAATCTGAAAACATCTGAAATTGCTTTTTGCACTAGAAGCAAACTGAAGGGGATAAGATTCACAATCACTGCTACAGACAAAGAATTGACGTTACCAAAACAAATTATGATGCTTTCTTGGTTTTTGACCGGATTAGATGAATGGACTGTGTATCCGAATACCGACTTCACGGGAAAAGTTTATTGTCTGAAACCACAGGAAAGAGTCGTATCTGATGGACATGGAGTCACTTACTATGAATCAGACTCCCGATTACTTGTTGGATCTGTGCGTCGTGGCTGCAGTTCTGCCACTGGACATAGTTACGCCAATTCTAATTGTTTATTTATTTTAACAACTATAGTTGGATATGGTATAATATATTTTCACTTTACTTAGAGACTATTTGTATGGAAACTGTTGTACAACTTATGACATAAAATATAATTTAAAACAACTTGATTTATTTTAATGCATCTTTCAAAAGTATTTATTAATTACTTTAAACTGGTGAAGTAACTGGTATAGCGAACGTTTTTCAATGATTGTACATCATTTCGTAAATCACAACTTTTCAAAAATTTGATAATCAGTTTTATTAATATTGATATAATTCTAAATAAAATATAGGGTTCGATCTACACAGGGGTTTCAATGGTTTATCTATATGGGTTTTGTAGGAATTGAAAAATAAGTTTCCCAATTCACGGGAACGGTTACTTTCATGCCAGAATTGGCCGTAATTGTTCGTCTTTCCTCTTGAATAATATTATTTTTAGCTTGTTCATGCTTTGCATATTGTTTATTTTTTTGTCCACAGCTGCAATGTCCTAGACGCAAAGAACCAACCCAAAAATATCCTAATGGGTTGTAAACATTAGTGACACCGAAATGTTCATCGTAATGCCTAGCTATTGCGCAAAACGATGGACCATCATAATTGACTCCCTCATAAATCATGTAATCATCAATGCCCGTAATAACTATATTTTGAATACTCTTAGGGGAAGCAAAGCGGTGTTCGGAAGTGTAGATGTTTATGACTGACGAGATATTGGTGACATAAGGAATCAAAGAAATTGCCGAAGTCTCCAAATCAACGTCCAACAATTTTGTAACAGAAGATACAGAGTAATCCTCACTCAGGGACATGCAAAAACCACCGCTACCATCTACTTCAAGTGAGTGAATCTTTTGGTCAGGTCTACTAATATGACTGTAGGACCAAATCCATCTGAAAATGATAAATACAGTGTAATTAATTTTGAAATCCGTTTTAAGGAGTGCAAAACATGGTAACAGTATTTTCAAAATGCTTACGCTCCCCTAAATTGGACAGAGAGTACATTACTCCAAGGCTCTGTAAGGTTCTCCTTGGTGTCAAAAGTATATAAGTAATTTTGCCCGAAACAACGCTGTCCATCTTTATGAAGCTTTGCGTATTGAGGATAAACTCCAAAAACTACAGTAAATATACTTAGGAAGACAAATATTTTAATCATTTTGAACTAGCTGGAAAGATTAGTCGAACACTGGAATACTGAATAAATAATCAGCAGACGAACTCCAATCGATTGTGAATGAAACTGAAGTGAACCAAACCCTTTTATTTGTATTAACCACATAGATCTTCTAATTTTGGAACACAAAGAAACGGCACTGGATTGATTTATCTTATCATGCAATTTGACAATTACTAAGCTACACCCTACACCTAGGTAAATAACGAGACCTGAGTGTAGAAATTGAACATCATAGCAATCCTATGGAATAACAACAATCAACAAATGTAAGGTATTAAAATAAGAATTATAGGATGCCGTGTACGTTGTATGATTTTAGCTAATTAGGAATATTATCAAGAAAGATATAAGCAAAGACAGAATCCAGGAAACCAGAAGGTATTTAGCATTCCTTCTCAATAATTTTATTAAAAAGTTAATTGTTACTATGAAGGATAACTTCGACCAGTCGACAGGACCAAACTTATCTTGGTATCTTGAAATGAAATCGCCAATTTTCCATAATCATAATGTTTGGGCAATCTTAACATTTCATTTCCTGATTACAAAATCGTCCATAGTTTAAGATTTGGGAGCTAAGCTTTAAAGAATAAAATATTGCTTATTTCCTTTGCTGCTTCTCAGTAAAATCAGTGATGTAAAAAATAGGAAAATTTTTCATTAAAAACTCTGTAGTGAGTTGAATATATAAAACGGTATTTACGGCTACGGCATGTGGCATCAGCAAATCATTTAAACCTATTTTTTATGCATCTAACCGCTTTCTCCATCTAAGCATCTCAAAACGAAGAAATACATACGAACAATATATACCAAGACTTGAAGATGACAAGTTCAAGGCTTCCACTTGCCCTCTCCATTTGGCTGCACCCAGTACATACGCTATACGCACACCATCGACCTCATTCATACCAGACATAAAATCAATTTTGGACAATTTATATTGAATTAAGGTATTTATCTTCTCGAAGTTAAACACACTTTTTGCAATTTGTGTTTTCCATTTTATCGGCATTAAAACATTACAAGTTAATTTAGATGCAATATGGTTATTTTGCGTTATAATCCTCCTTTAAGTCAATACTTATATTATGAGGCTCATTTGGAACAAACTAAGGGCAAGCACATTAAAACAAGTTAATGGGATGCACTGTGGTTATTTTGTACTATGGCCGTATACCATATATGGTAATTAGGTGATTATACATTTAGAGGTTCATTATCAGGAACAAGCATAAACATTCGTATACACACTTGATGTCTGCCTTTGTTGACACCCTTTGTAAATAATGATTTGGGAACATGAAGTGATGAACAACATACATAATATTAGACTATTTAAAGGACTTTGCGCACGTCAATGCTAAAAATGGCAATTTCAAAGTCAATGCCCTAAGGATAACTTATGCTGTTTCTCACGTGTAATAATTAAAACCCCTTGTAATACATTTTTGAGTTGTTTAACCCATTAACCCTAGATTGAGTGGAAAAGCTTGTAAGGTATGTTGAATTACTTAATTATATACAACTGGAAATAATTCGTGAATCAAATAGTCAAATGCTTAGTAACAAAAGAAAACACAAGAAAGCTTTAAATGTACCATATGCATATTTCTGAAATCTCAACAATATTGCTAAAAACAGATGCATGAAAAATTAAGCCATAACATCAAATGACGCAAGTAATTCTGATTGGTAATAAATAGTGTTGGCTTAATCATTCAGCATAAAATAAAACATTTGAAAATAACCAAATTCAATTAATAACAGTCAGAATACTACAGGTAAAGGACAAGTCGACGTAATTCTTTTTCAGATCCAACTCGGACTTTTAGTAAGCCACGATTCATCATGACCAATCTAATTCGTTCCTCTAGTATTGCTTTAAATTATTTCATACAATTATTAATCCTGAGTGATCTGTTATGTCTAAGTATCCAAAGTGATGTGCAATATATCAAATTCTTCAGTGATAAAAATTGTAGTGACGCCAACTTTAATGGGAAGATTGAGGACACTGACATGGCGCTCAATATTACACCTGGTTTTGGAGGCGCCTTGTCAATTAGAGTCAACGGACTGTAAGGCGATATACTTATATAAAAGCTTTTTAAAGGTATTTATTATAACCATTCCTGAATTGCCTTATTGTGAGTAGGTGGAGAATTCACGAACCCCAGCTTTCCGGGGATAAAATAGTAACAGCACTAACTACAATTTGGGGCGTAGATAGTTGCGAACGTAAAAAAACATACCTAGGCCCTTATACCATTGCAGAAAGATACGGAAATTCAGATCTCAATACATCGGAAATTGCTTTTAACACCGAAACTTCATTTAGGGGGATACGATTCACAATCAATGCTACAGACAAAGAATTGGCATTACCCAAACAAATTATGATGCTTTCTTGGTTTTTTACCGGGTTAAGCAACTGGACTGTGTATCCAAAGACGGACTTCACTGGGAAATTTACTTGTCTGAAACCACAGGGACAAGTCGTAACTGATGGACATGGTATCACACATGACTGGGGATCCCGATTGCTTGTGGGATCTGTTCGTCTTGGCTGCAGTTCCACCAATGTTTCTATCTATACCAATCCTAATTACCTATTTGTTGTATTAACTATTGTAGCATTATTTCATTCCGTTTTCAGAAATTAATTGTGAAACCTATTCACCTGTTTTACAACATCACAAGCAAGATATATTGGTTAGACTTATAAGATATAGGATGTTTATGGCATTTTGACCTGTTATAATTTTTCAATGAACATTTATAAAATTCAATGAAGTTGGCGAAGTGAAGTGATACAAAGATGCATTATAAATGCATTATAATTTCAGTGATCATAACTGATATATTTGAAAGTTTGTTTAGAGTCCCAATTTTTACTACATCTTTTAAAATTATTGTTTCTTAAACCGAAAGATATGCAATGCTCGATTCCATTTGGTTGATTCTATTTGCATTTTTGCTGACTTCATAATATACCAATTCAAGTGCATTTACTTCCACAACTTTACTAAAATTAATACGCATATAAATGCCTTCACTCCAGTTCTACTAATTTCTGGAAACTGATGCTAACTGTAAAATGTTTGAAATGTAAAATAAAACCGCTTGCATTTATGTAACCTGAAAAAATTAAGCATGCTGCCATAATGCTATTCTATACATCTGCGATGACTGATAGTGCGACAACTCTATATATGACTCAAGCTATAACAATAGGCCAATCACCTACAGGCAACTCTTCTATTCATTCAGTTTTCAGTATCAAAAAGAAACCGTTTAGATTGGGATTCAAACTAATTAGATACTTGTAATGATACACAATATTGTATTTCTATTATGTTTTTTTGTGGATTATGATTTCACTTTCCCTAACTTACAGTTATTTATATAAGTATTACATGGCCCTAATCAAATGACATTATTACCATAATGATATAGCACTGCGCCCTGAAAATAGTAATAAGCACTCATGAAGCTAGCATGCCACAATTGCTAGCAAAAGCTTTTTCTATGTTAACTAAACGAAGCTTTTTAGCATGCGATGAAGCAATCTGCGCGGTAGTATCCTTACTTATCGCCAAATAGCGATTTTCTTTTATTAGACAAGATACCATTAGGTACGAATGAGTTTTTCGCTAATCAGTTTCCTTTTCTAAAGTATTAGTAGCTTTTACAGGGCTCATTAAAATATCTCAAAACTAGTTGTAATTTGAGTGCATCAAACAATGAGAACTACAGTGAAGTTCAGTAGGTTCTAGCCATGGCACTTACAGTGTATAAGAAAATATCATGGTATGTATGTACTATGTGTTGGTTTTGATTTCCCGAGTCAACCCAAAAGCGAGGAATTTGTATACACATGAACACGCTTCCTTATGTACAAGATGTGTCATGGTTAGTATCTAATGAACCTCGGTGTAGTTACAGTTCTCATTTAGACAAGAAACAAAAAAGCCTGAATAGAGAAACTTCATTGACATAATTAAGAAGATAGTTTTATTTCACCAATGGAAATTACCAGAATTTGTGGTGACACTTTTAACAAGTGAAATCTTGACAACGTCATAATTGCCAAATAGACATACTAGAAGTTTAATGACAACTAAGAGTACCTATATAATAGAATGCAAACTGCAATAACATTTTTTGTAGCGGACAAGAGACATACTTGCAAAGGATATAGTTTTATATGGTTAGTTCACATTTCATTCTTCCAAAATCGACACATAAAAACAATAATGGTGGCAAAAAGTAATCCAATAAAAAGTTGCTAGTACTAGATGTTTTGCAATAAAATTTATATATCACAAATACAGGACGCGATGTCCAGACAAAATTGGCTTATCGGTACTATAGACATACTGAAGGTGTGCAATCTTTTTTCCTTAAGCCTTTCCACTGAACTGAATTCAAGGTCGTATTTTAATGAAATTTCAAAAACCGTTTTCGGTGTTACTAAATTATCTGCTGATACGTATGGTGAGGAGTGTTCTTTGACGATTGTGTCTAAAAACATTTTTGATTTGGACGCATTCAGATTTAAAACCTTTGTTAACGAATTCATTCAACTCTCTGTATTGACTCAACAATTTGATACTGCTCAAAAATTACAAGATTTCAATATGCAATCAATGGTGAGACGTCGTCATTTAAAATTTCGATTTCAGTGCACAGTCTTTGTCTTTCTACACTCAAACAAGCAAAAGAATTTTCTTCCTGATTATTTGAAAAATGTCATTGCCGGCAGAGCATTCAGCTTTGGAAAACCCCAAACTGATCGATTTATTTTTGTTGGGGAAATTGACATCATTCGGACTTTTCTACTCAAAAATCGCGATGTCAAATTGTTAAAGCTTAAAATGGGCATTGGATTTCACAGGGAAGACTTTCTGGAATTCGAAACATTAATCCCACACCAATCATCAACAATGAATGACTTAATTTTTAACACGAAAAGAATTCCATCCTTTTCATCACTCCACTTCAACCTCAGGAACATTCACGTTACTACAACTTCCCTAATTATATCTCCATTTCTGTTTTATTTGGAAGACAATAAGACGTTGGCGGGTTCCTTTTATAAAGTTTTCAATTCTGCAGCTAAATATTATAATATGACATTTGATCTGATTTCGAGGGGTCGGGTTGGCCCTAAAACTATTGGATTTCGGATGCCAAATGGTACGTGGACCGGAATGATAGGAGATATTACTTCAGGGAGCAAGGACATGTCAATAACCACAGCTAAAGCTTTAAGGTATTATGCAGATATTGATTATTCCTCCGATTTATCCTACAGTGGCTTTGTTTTCGCTACTGCATATCCTGAAATTTCAACCAACTGGGTGGCAATAATGTATCCTTACAGATTTGAAGTCTGGCTGGTGATTTTGCTAGCATTCAGTGCTGTTGTTCCATTATTTTACTATATTCTTGGGAAAAATCGTTTTACAACAGAAAACAAGTCATTTATTTTATTTCAATCAATTTTCTTAGTTTATTCAATTAGTGTCGAACAAGGAACATCAATTTTTAAGAAAACAAAGGGAATCAAATTTATTTTTGGATTGTGGATGTTTTTCGTTGTGGTAACTGGAATTGGTTACAAAACAAATTTAGTGTCTTTTCTTACTTTTCCACAAATGGAAGAAATTCCAAAGACCTTTCACGATTTGTATATTAAAAGGGATTACAAATTAAGTTTTACGTATTTTGGTGGAGCTGCTTATCACTCTTTTAATAGCAGTACAAGTCCGATGTATCGAAATCTTAAATCTCGTTTTAATTTAATGACTGCTGAACCTTGTGTGACTTCTGTAATTTTACAACCAAAAACCGTCTGCTTGGGATGGACAATGTTCCTTCCAAGTGTGGCTGCTAAACAGTTAACCATTAATCAACATTTCGATCCCTTTTATGTTTCTAAGGATGCACCAGTATTTGCAGGAATGACTTTTGCTTTAAGAAAAAACTCTTTGTATACAGAATCATTCAGCCGAGTAACGTCAATGCTAAGAGACACAGGAAACATTAATAAGTGGCAAAAGGATGTTGTTAGTTTCGAAAAGTGGAAAGGTCGAGAAGCTTTACTTAAGAATAAAACTGGAATTGTTTACAAACGAATGCTTATGTTGCTCTCCAGAATATCCAATCAAAATATTAGGCCATTAAATATTGACAATTTTGGTGGTGTTTTTGTTGTCAGCCTTATGGCTTGTGGAATAGCAATATCTTCATTTTTTCTAGAAATATTTTCCATCACCTTCAAGAATAGCAATAAGAGAAAACTATTGCACAGAACCAAACTATTAAATTGGCTGTGAAATCCGTGTCGTCGTAATCTCATAATAAAGTAAAGTTTTGCAAGTCTTTTTATCAAAAATATCGTGTCCATGTGTGATATAATCAACACTCTGCAAGACATTGTAAATAAAGAGAGTATTAGAGTATGCATGTTTGATGTCATAATAAAAATCATCTGAGGGACGAGGCATCCCCAATCTTCTATCACAGTTTTCATGTGGCAACTCCTTTTGAAGTCATTATTTATTAAATCTGTGATACCACAGCACTATTGGCTAATCTCTCTAATAGCATTATAGGATTGTGTATATTGGGGGATGATATAAATTTGTCAGAAAGCATAATAAGTGGAACAAATGCATAGAGGTCAAATAATTGTATCTCAAATGCGTCACTTTTTGATATACAAAAAAGACTTAAGATAAAGATAGCAGCTCTTGATTTATAATTAGGATCCAATTGTAAACCTCTTAGAAAATTATGTTCACAATTAAAGGCTTTATCAAAGGATTAAACTTATCAATAAGCTATTTGAAAAGCTTTTGCATAATTGCTCAACAACAATAATAGGTCTTTGCTTTCTCACAATTCCACTTTTTCCGAACTTAATTATAAACATTTGTTCCTTATCTGTTATTCTTCTCTGAAAATTACTTATTGCTCCGTCTATGCTTCTAGCACATTTCCACTTTGCAGTCATAAACTATTATCTCCATTAAAGTGACAGTATAGTAGCCAAAAATATTTCTTGGTTTTCATTTACCTTTGTTGTAACCCGAAACCCAATTATTTTGCTATATAGCGCATATTTACGTAGATGCATAAGCATAGATAGCTTGTAGTCGAGTACCTGCCCTCGGGTATTATGCATTTGAGTGTATTATTAGACTTGATTACAGGATTCCGAGACATTCATGAATAGTGAATAGTGCAAAGTCATTACTAGTCTTCTTTACTAGAACACTTCGTGTGCATAAATGAATGACCGTCTTTGGTAAAATTCTTTTCTGATTACAATTATCAAGCAAACAGTATCAGAGGAATGCCTATATTTACCGACTGTTTGTTTTCCTTACCCAAATTATTGCTTATCAACATATGGCGTTTCTTTTACTCCCATTACACATTCGATTATGAAGTATTTCTGTTTTATTCTGCCCAAACTGCATATCTTTCCTGGCATAAAAATTAATTGAAAATTAGTAGTAATGTTAAAGCGTTCATGTGGACTCCAATTTAATTCCCAGAGCCGTTATTAGCTTTACACATAATAAATATTAAGATTATTGCAGATCAATCTTTTTAATTACTCATTTAGAATACCCAACATTACTTTACATAATTAATTACTTATAGGACCAGTACTGCAATTACACCCATTTATAACTTACTATATCACAATTAAATATTAAAAAATTATCTTTGATGCATTTCAAGTTTAAGGCAAAACCACGATTAACCACAAGTAAGGTTTAATTACTATTATTGGAAATTACTAACATTTAAAGAGACATAATGGGAATACTAAATCTGGTAACTACATCAGAACTTTTATTGCTGATAATTGCTACAGCGTTTTGTTCTACATCAGCGCAGCTTGACGGACTGCTAAAGGACGAGCAGATTTCTAAATTAATATATAGTTCTGTAGTACTATCCGCTGAAAATTATGACGAACGGTGTTCCGTAGTGTTTGTCTGTAAACATACTTTTAATGCAAATTCGTTTAACTTACTATTATTTACCAAGCAGTTTATTCCAATTTCCGTAATAACTGAAAAATTCAACTTTCAACCCAGTGCAATGATAGATCACCGTCACTTGAAATATCAATTTTCATGTAAAACATTTTCACTGTTGAAATCAAGTGAACAAAAAGATTTCCTAGCTACGTCTTTGCGAAGTATAATTGCTGGGAGAACTTACAGCTACGGGAAACCACAAACAGATCGTTTTCTTTTTATTGGAGAAAGTGGATTCATTCGGTTATTTTTATTCACGAATCCGGAAATCAGGCTACTAAAATTGAAAATGGGTGTTGGGTTTCACCAGGAAGATTTGGGGAAACTTGACATTCTCATTGCTCATCGATCGTCAAAGATGTCTACAGATTCGGTTGAGACGACAATGAAAGTTCCTTCATTTTCTTCTCAGTCGTTCAATTTAAGGAATAAGCATTTAACAACGACTTCCCTTGTCATATCACCGAATGTATATTACTTGGAAGACAACAACATTGGCGGGATCATTTTACACAGCCTTAATTTCCATAGGCAGATATTACAATATGACACTTGATATAGATCTTTACAGAATCATAACACCAGAAGTCGTTGGATACCAACTGGAAAATGGTTCATGGACAGGAGTTGTTGGAGATATATCTTCTGGGAAAAAAGATTTGAGCATTGTAGCCGTACAAGCATCTAAAACTTTTGATTACATTGATGTTTCATCAGACCTGTCTTATGGCGGTCTGGTTTTCGCAACAGCTTATCCGGATATTTCTACTAACTGGGTTGCCATACTTTACCCTTACCAATTGGAAGTTTGGCTATCTATTCTTTTGATATTTAGCGGAGTCGTTCCATTATTTTACTATATCCTAAGGAAAAATCATTTTGTCACCGAAAAATTCTACGTTATCGGTTTTCAGTCATTTTTCCTTGCTTTTAGTGTCGCTGTAGAACAAGGAACACCAATGGCCAAGAAAATAAAAGGAATAAAATTCATCTCTGGATTATGGATGTTTTTTGTGGTCATTACTGGATTGGGCTACAAAACTAATTTAGTTTCATTTCTTACGTTTCCTCAAATGGACGAAATTCCCAAGACTTTCTATGATTTGTACATGAAAGCAGATTACAAATTGAATTTCATTTACTATGGCAGTATAGGCTACGATTTCTTCAATCACAGTTCCAGTCACAAGTACCAATCTCTGAAGTCACGGTTTATTTTAACGACAAGCCCAGATGTTTGTGTTTCTTCAATAATTTTAAAACCGAAGAATGTTTGCATAGGATGGACATTAATTCTCCCTGTAACAGCTGCAAAGTTATTAACTATAAGTCAACAGTTTGATCCATTTTATACATCCAAAGATGCGCCTTTATTTGCAGGTATTTCATTTGGATTCGGAAAGAACTCTCTGTACCTGGAATCTTTTAGCAAAGTGGCTGCAATGCTTCGAGACACTGGAAATTTTAAGAAGTTTGAAGAAGATGTTCTCAAACAGGAAAAGATTAGAGGAAGAGAAAACTTACTACAAAATAAAAATGGAACCCTATACAAAGAAATGCATGAACTGCTCTCAGTGCAATCGAAAAAAAGATTTAGGCCGTTGAATATTGATAATTTTGGTGGAGTATTCATGGTTTACATCGGGGCTTGTGTAATAGCAATATGTTCCTTTTTTATTGAAACCTTATGCGGTACATTGCGGCATTCACATGACCATAACACGCAGCATTTGTTCGTTAAGATTTTGCCGTCTCAAGAAGAGCAGTCGGAATGTTTGTCGTGATTTTTCTGATGTCAATGGATAATTTACCTATACAAATATAAATGGACGCACTTGAGGGTCGTACTAAAAGGCACCCCCAAAATGGATTTTGCACCCCCTAAAATAAAAGGCACCCCCCATTAAGGCGACCACATTTACGCGCATTTTTGGAACCTAACCTAATAAAAACAAACAAACTTCAATGTAGATATATTTTTTATAGTTTTCAGTTATAAATATAGTCAACTTAATGGGGGGTGCCTTTTATTTGGGGGGTGCCAAATCCATTTTTGGGGGGTGCCTTTTGGTACTACCGCGCACTTGATGTGTCATTTAAGTAAGGTGAATTATCATTCTTTTGATTTATGTCTTTGAATATAAATGTATAATAATTCTGAAGGTTCACTACCACTGAATTGCGAAGCTAATTTTATCATTAGCAGAATTCTATGAAATTGAAGTATAAATAATATAAAATTTATTAGGAATACTAAGTCATACATGACGTGGTCAAGTTAACCAGCAATGCGTTCGGGCTCTCTTTAGTCTGAAGCAAGACGAGTACAGTCATACCTCCCTATGTATGAGAGGTGGTGAAAGTTGGGCCATTTTACATTAGGATTACGGGGACACAGTTTGGGACAAATTTCCCCACATCTCCTTGGAATCCGCGGGAGCGGTATTCAACATAAATTTCTGTTAAAATTTTCCACTTATATTAAAAATTTTCAATAAAACAACCAATTTTTCTCAAAATTTTCCAACACCATCAAATAGTATAAATTTTTCGCAAACTTTTAACATACAAAAACCTACCTAATATTTACTAATTAAAAAAAATTTACCCGGTCTAAGCAAACTCTTTGTAAAGCCAAAGGCATAACAACACTCAGCTTGACCGGGCTGGTCAAAAGATAAGTTGATTATTTATCATTCAAATAGTCCAAATAATTATCCAGTATTTTTGTTAATACTATCAACAAGACACAACTCACTACATTTTTCAAGTACTAACCCCGGTCTCAATTTCTTTTCATTTACACCTGACAAAAAAACTGCCTAAAGCGTGAGATGACCAGGACGAATTCCGGAATGCTCAGGAGGGGTATTCTCACTTGGCTAGCAAGGTACCCTAGCACGCAAAACCAAGGTTGCTAGGGCACTTGCGAGTGTTTGTATTCTCATTCTTAACGCAAATATAATTTTGCTAGCTCTAGCAAAATGTAGGAACGTCTATTCAGCGCTGCTAGCGCAACCGTATTCTCTTTTTCAAAATTTGCAAACTCATAGCAAAAATCTCTAACAAACTTATCGGAGATATTAGGCGACCGCAACTTTGCTATGACCTACTTAATTGCTCTCCCTTCATCGTTATTTCTTCGATATTCCTGCCAGTTACAAAAAATTGTCGGTCTAATCTCGCAACATGGAACTTTTGTTCGCAATAGAAGAAGATGGTCGACGTACCCTGAGACGGGAACGCCTTTTTCGTAATCGCACCAACATCTTAGAAAATTATGACGACGATCGTCTCATAAGAGATTTTCGATTTCCGAAAACAGTGATTTTGGAAATCGTTAATATGTGCAATAGTTTGGAGAGGAAGATTAAGCAGAAACAAGCACTTCCAGTACATATTCAAGTGCTGGCCACTTTGAGGTAGCAATCAATCTTTAAAAAAATTCTAAAGAATTTCTTAATTTATACAAATGGTTTGAGGGTACAGTATTTTCCTCTAAATATGCAGATTTCTTGCCCGAGGAACGTTTCAAGATGATGACAAAGATATAATCGGCGTGTCACAGCCAAGCATATCTCGATCAATCAATGATGTATGCGAAATTCTCTGTCGAAATGCAAGTACTTACATAAAGTTTCCAAACGAGGAAGAAAAGAGAAAAAATAAAATAAAATTCTTTTCAATGAGACGCATACCAAATGTGATCGGTGTCATTGATGTGTCTCACATCTTTATTCACTCGCCTCCGGGACCGTTGGAACCAATGTTCGTTTGTCGTAAAGGGGGTCACAGCATAAATGTACAAATAATATGCGACGCAGACAATTTCATAACAAACGTAGTGGCAAAATGGCCAGGGTCGACCCACGACAGCTTTATGTGGCATTCCTGTGGAATTCGGCAAAATTTTCTGAGAGAAAATCCAAGGGGATTTCTTTTAGGTAAGATAATATTATCATAAATAAAAGCAGCAATAATTCAAATTACTAAAAACTAAAGCGTTCTAAATATTAAAATTTGCTTTAGGTGATAGTGGCTATCCTTTAGAGCCATGGTTGCTGACTCCTTATGAATCTGCGTCATGTGTAACTGAATCCCACCAAAGTTACAATAAGGCCTTCTGTAGCACTCGAAGTATTGTTGAACGTACAATTGGCCTGTGGAAGTCGGTATTTCGAAGAATTTCAGTGTCCGGTGGAAAAATGATGTATAAACCAGCCAAGGCTTGTAAGTTTATCTTGGCAAGTGCAGTGTTGCATAATATAAGAAGAAAATTAAAACTACGGGAAGATGAAACGTTTCTCAATGACTACATTTGTGATTTACCGGAAGACATATCGTCAGCACCGGTGAACGAATCGCGCATTTCAGAGAAGGGTCGACGTGTACGCGATCAAATTCGGGAGGGATATTTTTAAGAAATAGGTGTTACAAGTTTCAAGGTTGTTTTGTATAAATATAAATCTTATTTCATTGTGTCGCAAGTAGGTGTTATTCTAAGTATATGTACTATTATCACTTTACTATTATCACAATGGAAATGAATGGAAATGGTATGGGCATAAATTCTTTGATTATTATTGGCTTTAGTAAAATTGAAATACCGAGTTACTTCATCTCAAAATATGATTTAGCATGCATCTGTGTTACATATTATACATTCCAACGTAATCGAAATTTTTAAGTGAATAAACGCTTCTACTAATTGAAGTCCATTCCATAGATTTGGAAATGACAAATTGCCTAGACCAATATAAATAATTTTTCCTTAATATATGATATCTGCAACAGATACGAGCCGAAATCTGTGAACGGTTGGATGCAAAAAGTATTCTTCAATTAAGGTCAACGCATTCACTTCTGATGAGGTCTAGTAGACCACTACATTGGTGTGAATGTAATTATTTCAGAATTTCCTAAGAAAAACGATACCGAAAATGAAGTAAAAAATACACTGCGTTTCATCGGCATTCTCGCTGTGCATAATAGTAATATCTGTATAGAAAACATGACTTCCATATGTGGGCAATCTAGTTATGGAAAGTCAGAAATTTGGAAAGCTTTTTAATTCCTTGTTTTTACATCCTGGGTTCCTGAAAACCATTCATTTTGATGGGCCAATACATGTGTTTTTTATCCGGAAGTTCTTCCTATGCTGTCATAGTTTGGTGAACTTCAGTGCATCTGCCAATGCAAATATCACTGGAGGGCTTTTATTTTCAAAGCTAGTAAGCGAGAATTTAACTCAAGAAGAAGCAACAACTCATCTCTTCAAAATAAATTTGCCAAAACTAAAATTTCTAAAACTATTTGTTATGGATCCGTTTTCGCGTGCAATGAATATCAATCAAACTGAATATAGCTTGAGTATTTTACGCACAGTATGGAGTAATTGCCTTAACAGGTTAGTTTTGCAAATCTGGATTACGCAAGAATACGCGTTTCCCTCTGTGTCGTGGACTCTTGTATCGTTCATGAAGTTGCACCCGACACTAGCAACAGTTTTCATTTGTTTCCTTTACGAGCAATCAACACGAAAGGTGGATTCCCAAGTAATTGATAAAATTGAAGAAGAATATTCTATTATAAAGACGTCGGACGGAAAATAGTAAGCACTTAGAGTTTTGCTTTCAAAAATAAAGTAACCATTTAGTATGTTAGTTAGGTTTTCCCTTTATTGGTACATACTCTACCCTACTGATAATTGAATAGCATTATAAGTATTGCCTTATTATTTTCAAAGCGGTGCCACAATCTCTGAATAAAACATATGATAAATGTAAATGCTTTAAAGAAAGCTATTAATGTACACAAAATAATAACCACGTAATTGTTTTACAAGGTCTAAATTATTTTGCATTACAAATAGCCCAGTGCAGTATATTTTCTTCGCTTCATGTCGGCAATATCCTTAAGAACTTCATGAATTCCTTTTACGTGATTTAGGATACTGCATTGTGTCTTGAGCATATCTTTAGAAACTTGAGCTCGCATCAGTTTTTCATTTTTAGGCGACGGTTGTTTCTGTGATAAACAAAATTACTTTTATTAAAATGGCAATTGTTTCTTTGCAGTGTCACTGTAAATGAAATTGAGTTACCTTTTCACAGACTGCGCTTTTCTCCAAATTCATTTTAGGATCTGAGTTCATGGGTTTGTCTGTTTCTTTTAAAGCACAAGATGGACCAGCCTCCTGAAACCATATTAATTTAATGTTAACAAAAGCTCAACAATAAATATTTGGCACATATTTTCATGGTTTGAAGGTTTACCATTTTCTTTTGTTCAGTCTCCTCTTGACATATAGATGTGTCATAACCATTTTCTATGCCTAAAATCCATGTTTTTCCATAGAACGATGCAAGGGACTGTTCCATTTTATTAAGAGAAGATAGTTTTTCTTCAATTATGCTCATAGGATCATCGTTTTCACACTCCCCTCCTCCTGTTTTGGAACGCTTCAGAAATTCGGCAGATGCCTTCTTCTTTGTACGACTTTTTAGGTCAGTATATTTCGCTTTGACGTTGTCGACATCTCTGGGAATGCCTGCCACCGCGTTCACCTAAAAAATAATAGCGTGTAGTTAGAATTGACTATATAGTAAGAATTAAAATAATTTGTAATGCTTAACATTAATTGCAATTACCTTGCTGACAACTCTATCCCATTCGATTTCTTTTAGTTCTTTAGTTATGTTAGGTTTATAATTTCCAAACAACACTGCATGATTTTCCAAGACAGCTGACACTAATTCTGCTTCCTCGACGGTAGTCCAATTAGGATTTCGAGATTTTGGTTCTCCTTTAGTCGACGTTTCTTTTTCCACAATGGTTCCCACACTTTTCTTCTTGGTTTTTCCCATTTTATACCTTTTTTATAGTGCCACGAAAATTCTTTTCAAACTAGCGAACTTTAAATCGGAGAAAATTGTGGGACTAGTGTGCAATGGATTTATTCCAAGACTTGACTTTTTTGAATTTTTAAACTTGCTAGGGTGATTTTCCGTTGGAAAATTACCATGACGCTGCTATCAAAAGTGAGAATATATGTTTGCCTAAGTCTAGCAAGGGACTGGTAAGTTGACCTAGCAACTCATATTTGCTGGCCGACTTGCTAGCCAAGTGAGAATACCCCTCCAGATCTACAATTCCAAAAAGGCAACGGGCAGATGAAAATGAAATGGACGAAGCTGAGGCTGCGGAGAAAAAGCAAAGATCAAAGGAACCCGAGTGTGCAACAAATTCAGACACAACAAAAAAAATATGGCAAACTTTAATGAAAATCAACGAAAAACTAGATAACAACACCACTCTTCTGATGGAGTCCCTACAAAAATCCTCTGTATTATCCTCTGAAGTAGAGAAGTTGAAAAAGGAAGTCTGTGTGCTAAAAAGTGAAAACGAAAGGATGGACACTGAAATCAGAAAAAAGAATCTGGTATTTTTCGGAGTACCTGATGCTGAAAATGAAAGTGAACTGGAATGTGCTAATACGATAGGTAAAATAATTTCTGATCTCAACCTAACTAATGTGCAATTAGATACTGTCTACAGGCTATCCAAGTACACGAAAGGGAAGATACGCCCCGTAAAAGTTCAATTCTTGCTGCAATATGATCGAAATCTTGTTTTCTCCACACGCCGAAAATTAAAAGGAAGATCTCCAAAGATATTTATAAATGAAGACCTGCCAACAAATACCCAGAGAACAAGAAAACTACTAAGGGAAAAATATAAAGAAGCACAAACAAATCAAAAGGATGCAAGGATAAACTACGCCAAAAATTCAATTGAAGTTGATGGAGAGACATTCACTGTTACCAATGAAAAGCTGTATAGGACTTCTGAGTTAAATGGGGCTTCAACGTATGAAATGGAGCAGGACCTTTTTTTATCAGAAACCTAAACAGCGACCGCAGAAATTTATCTACAAATAAATCTGGTAAACGTCTCGAAATCTCTCATGTAAATATTCAATCAATGAATAACAAAAACCATTTAATTTTTGATCTTTTAAATAATAACAACTACGACGGACTATGTATCACTGAATCTTTCTTAAAGGAAGGTATCTTGTCTCCACTTTTTCCTGGATATAATACTATAAGAAAAGACAGAAACTTTAAAGGTAATGGAGGAATTTGTATTTTATTACGCAATAGTCTAAAGTATTATATATATAACTTTAAAAATGACCATATGTGTAGATTCAGATTACTTTGGAACTTTTCCGCGAGAAGCTTAAGAATTATGGCGGTAAGTTTGTCGGCAAGAACACCCGAACGGAAGCATGCAACACAACCGACAATTTAGCCAACAGCCACTCATGCACAACCGACAGCCCTAATGACAACCTATAAAAATTATTCCTTTTTGTTTTTACTACCTTATAATATAAGGACGAGTACTTTAAGATGGAGTAGAGTACATTAGAATAAAATAAAATACGTTAGTATAAAATTGAGTGTTATGTATAAAATAAAGTAATTTACAATTGAAAGACTACTTCAAAATTTATAGCAAAACAATATTTATATATAAAATATTTTATTTACTTCCAAGATGCTCTATGGAATTTTAAAATATTCTATTTAATCACTAAAGACCTTTTTATTACTAAACTTCTTTTTTTATTTCTAATTATTTTTGAAATAGTCTTTCAATTGTAAATTACTTTATTTTATACATAACACTCAATTTTATACTAACGTACTTTATTTTATTCTAATGTACTCTACTCCATCTTAAAGTACTCGTCCTTATAATATAAGGTAGTAAAAACAAAAAGGAATAATTTTTATAGGTTGTCATTAGGGTTGTCGGTTGTGCATGAGTGGCTGTTGGCTAAATTGTCGGTTGTGTTGCATGCTTCCGTTCGGGTGTTCTTGCCGACAAACTTACCGCCATAATTCTTAAGCTTCTCGCGGAAAAGTTCCAAAGTAATCTGAATCTACACATATGTTGAAAGCTAACAATAATGTTGAATATTTTGCCTTAGTTGTCCAAAATAATTTCCAGAAATCGTATATAATAGTTTGTATTTACCGAGTTCCAATTTACACTAAAGAAAATATAGAAAACGATTTGTTATCTTTCGATTTGATATTCTCAGAACTCACCCAAACATGTAAGACATTGTATATAGTTGGTGACTTTAATATGAGTGACGTAAACAAAATGAGAGCTGACGTAAAAGTAAATCGATTAATATCTTCGTACTCTCTAACCCAATATGTAACCCAACCCACTAGAGGCGATGCAATTTTAGACTTATTTATAAGTAACTGTACACATAAAGTTGTTGTAAATGTAACAAACGAACATTTAGCTGACCATAATCTAGTACATGCAATAATCGATATTGAAAAAGTTAAGACTAAACGAAAAACTTTTGTCACTAGAAGAATTACTCAAGAAAACATGTATCTAGTTGCAGATGCCATTAACCAGAATAGTAGCCTCACAGGAAATGCAGATGTATTGTATGACAAAGTAGAACACTTTTCAAAAACCATTCTAGATGGAATTAATTTATTTGCACCTAAGAAAACGATAAAGGTTAATGAAAATTGTAAGTCTAATTATTTAAGTAGTTACACCAAAGATATTAAACGTCAACGAAACTATGCGTACAAAGAATTTAAGAATAACAATACAACCATAAATCGTGTCGTTTTAAAAATTCTAAACAAAAAGTTTTCTGAATCACTAAAATCAGATAGTGCTACTTTTATAAATACAAAAATTGAAAAAGACGGTGTCTTTAATGTTACAAAAGAAATTGTTGCCCTCGGTAAGCAAAAACAGATTAGTGTGACAGAATTAAATGCAGATTGTATGAATGATTATTTTGTAAACATCTGTACTGCATCCAATAGCTATATTGAGAGCTCTATTGGTAGTCAATATCCTAAGGTGACCAGTCGGTTCAAAATACATAGTATTAATGTACCTGATATATTCAAAGCTTACAAACAGTTAAAAAAGAGTAATTCTAAATCTTGTGACTCACTAGAATTATCTCCTATATATTTTAAGTACCTAATACATAACCCAAATGTATACGATGCTCTTCACAAAATATTCAATCAAAGTATAAAAGAAAATATTGTATGCGATAATTTAAAAATATCTAAGATAATACCTATACCCAAAATTGAGTGTCCAACATCACCTAGCGATTATCGCCCTATAGCTATACAAACTTTTCCTTCTAAAATTTTAGAAAAATGTATTTATAATCAACTAATTATGTACTTAAACGAGCACAATATATTAAATCCTGCACAATTCGGTTTCCGCAAGAATCACTCCACTGTTCATGCGCAAGTTGCATTAACTGACTTTTTGTTTAACAATATAGCTAAAGGAAATATTTGTATTATTCTATCGCTGGATTTATCCAAAGCTTTTGATCGATTAGATGTAAGAATTCTCAGAAATAAGATGATTTCTTATGGTATAGACTTTTCTTGGTTTGAATCTTACTTATCAAACAGAAAACAATATGTTTTTATTGAAGAAAACAACAAATCCGCTATTAAGGACGTGAATCTCGGCGTTCCACAGGGTTCTGTACTCGGTAGTTTGTTATTTTCTTTGTTAATTAATGATTTACCTGATAGCATTAAAAATTCGGTAGTTATACAATATGCCGATGACAACCAATTATTAATATCTGGTCACCCTAATCAAATTAACTCGCTAGTCGAAAAATTATCAAATGACCTTGATAGTGTGATGGTATGGATGGGAGAGAATCTAATGGAATTAAATGTATCTAAAACAAAAATGTTAGTTCTGGGTAGTCCACATGTACTAAAGTCAATAGGAAAAATCCAGTTTGATTACAAAGGTACTTATATAGAATGTTGTTCAGAGCTGAAAATACTAGGCTTAATTATTGATCCTGAATTAAGATGGACAAATCATATTAAGCACGTAGTCTCAAAATGTAACTACATTATCTGGTCACTGTACCCAATTAATTACCTGTTAACGGAATGTAATAAGAGGTTACTAATAAATGCTTTCGTAATATCTGTAATAAGGTATATGTGTCCAATTTGGTGTACAGCGAATAAATATGATGTAAAATTAATAGAAACCGTAATAAGAAGAGCTGCTCGGTTTATACTCAATATACGTAAATTTGATAATGTTAAAAATCTGATTACTAATAAATTGGGGTGGCTATTTCCTAACTTTCTTTATAAATTTGAATTGTTAAAAATTGTATTTAGTATAATTAAAAATGTAAACTGCCCTCCGTATTTTGTAAACTATTTAGATGTATGTAAGCTAACGACGCGGTCAACCCGATCTAGAAATTATGAATTTGTTCTCACTCAAAATAGGCTATCCAGTTACTCTGTAAGATCCTTTACTAATCAAGCAATGCAAGCTTGGGGTGAACTGCCACCCGAGTTAAAGAATATTGATTGTAGTTATAAATTCAAAAATGAACTCTATGCATACTTAATTAATTTACAGTGTAAAGAAAGTGACGACAATATATATACCATATCAAATTTCGAAAGTTACGATGAAACAATTGATGAAGTCGTACAATACTTTTCATTAAATAGATAAGAAAAATTAACACTAATTTGTTAAGTGCTTCAAATTATGTATTGCAAAGGAGGTAGCATTGATGATGGTTATGATGAATGAAAGACGAAGACTCTGTAATATTAAATTACATCATTGTCATTGACTAACTTATATTCATCTGTGATTCTGTATTTCTTCGATTTATAAGAAAGTATTTTGTATGTAATTCTCTTTGAAGTACTTAACAATGTAATAGCCTTATGAAGGAAATTGTTTCGAATAAATATTATTAAATATTATTATCTCAGTCCCAAACTGGTAATCTTAATGGGTATCCATGGGTACTAAAAGCCATAACGGAGATAACGGTCCCAAACCCTATTCCTGAAGACGGTCAAAATTCACCACCTCTCATACATAGGGTGGTATGACTGTACTCGTCTTGGTCTGAGTCTGAAGCATTTTCTTCTCAATCCTAGTGGATTGTTATTCTGTAGTGACCGGTATTCACTGTCATTGTCATCGTTATTTATTTTCTTATTAGGACAAATCTGACTCTGAGAGGTGAATTCAATGTAGACATTTTTGAAGCTGCAAAACTTCTGTATAAAACGCCAAAAACTATACAACTAACTTACTTATTAAATCTTTTAATCTTCCTATGGCCAAACTGACTGAATTAAATCTTGCGTTTTAATTAGAGTATTTACTAAACCTGTTGAAATGCTTTCACATTAGTCGCGTACATCATTCGAGGCAAGATCGAATGCATATGGCAAACTCATTGGCAAACTAAAAGTAAAAAGTTCTCCATAACCCCATTAAAGTACTAAAGTCAGCCAATTACATCTGTGCACCTCACAAGTATCATCGAATTATAGGTGCTGATAGCGTTGGTGCAATTAGCCATGCAATTTATGCTAATGTCTTGTAAATATGCCAATTTAATATTCATCGACATTTTGAATTTTATGCGCACGGCGATGGCTCATAATAGGATGACTTGTACTGACTGGTTATATAAGGTAATATTTTTCTTAGTATATTTTACACTTGTGTAGCTTTTCTATGAGTATACCAAATTACAATGCAAATATAAATCACGGAGAAAATAACCATAAAATTAATTGCATTTTTATTAACATCCAGAGACAGACTGGTAATTGTATTGTTGAAGTCAGTAGCTTTTCAATTCTTGATAGGATATATGGAATTCATTTTTAATTTTTGCTTCCAAGAGGAACAAAAGCTGGCATTTTATTTTTCGAATTTCCAGTAACTTAACAGTATTTGTCATTGTAAAACTGACCTGAAAAGGCTCTATTCCATTGACTTCAACAATAGTTAAATGCTTTATACAAGAAGGCTAAATATTGGATCAAGTATATTACATTTCAAATTCAGACTCAAGGAAGGTGATAAGCCCAATTTAGTAGAACAAACCAACTGGTTAAGGGTTAAGTTTGTGTTGAAGTTGTAAGCATTGGCATCCAGAGTTACCTTGGGTTGATTCGGGTAATCGCAAACGGGATAGTTGGGATACCCTGGCAGAGTGATGCAACGTTGTCCAACAGCGCAATCTGAATCCTGAGCACAGACACAATTATCCAAAATGGCACAGTGCTTTGTGGCTGTGTCCGAGTCAATTTTAGTTCCATTTCTCTTCAACCGTTGTCCGAAGGAGTTGAGGAAAACTCCTTTAGGATCGTACTCATTCATTTTGTCAATAAAAGCATTGCGTGCAGTAGGATCTAATTTTAGGTCCAGCATTTCTGAGCTGTGGTAGTAAAGTCCAGTTTTACCCCAATGGGATCTTCCACTGTAATTTTTTGCCTATACAAATTACAAAAGAAATTTTTTAAATTTAAAAAAAGATTATAAAAATATTTAGGCATATTTCAAAATCAAAATATTTTACCACTGCTTGCATAATAGTTTGATATGCAGCTAGACCAAGACTGGGATCATTGTAAGGATCTTTCCTTTTGATCATATAGAATTCAAAATGGCAAGCGTCATGTCCTTCACTGACTGACATGAATGTATCAGAAGCAGCAGAAAACCTGAGGAGAATTCCATCAAAGGGAAAAACGGCTGGAGATTTAGAAAGAATATCTTTTATTGTTCTGATGAAATCTGGAACTCGATCTAAAGGTAGGGACATTTCATTATCAAGGAACGTCAAATTGTTGACGGGTCCGTGGAGCCAGGGGCACTGGATGAATCCTGTTTCGTAGCAAATAGGTGCAAACATCCAATCATAGTATCCAACAGCAGGGTTTTGAACAGTGACTCCGTTTTCGGAATAAATTGGCTGGAAATCTGGAAGTGTAGTCAGCATAGACAGCATAGTGTACGCCTGGAATACGTTCAATCCCGCATATGATTTTACTGTTTGGAAAATTTCGAAAGTTGGAATTGTGTAGGCATTAAAGGTTTCTGAAGTAGGGGGCACATGGTCAGCGGTTATTGCTTCACCTTTTGTATTCACATCCACCATTGTCCAGTTTGCAATCAAAACCTAGTCACGGAAACAATATACCGTATATTCCCAATTGAGAGCCCAGGGCCCTCATTGTTTCAAGTAGATTTTTTCTCAAGTAAAGTTCGTATTTAGAGCCCCATGGGCCCTCAAAACGAACGGGGCTCTTATTATTTCAACGCATTATTTAACAGTCAAAATCAAATATTATACAAGTAACAAATAGCTATAAAATTATGATGTATTAAAACTTATCAGTATCATGTTATTACCCATGTAATAACATGGGTGACCTATAATATTTATTACACGGAATAAAGGAAAACGGCATACATGATTGGTAAAGATGGAAAACAGTTTTTAAATCAGCTACGATATTAATATCAAAAAGTATTTCAATCAATTAAATGATGAATATCAATCAAACCTTATTAAATGATGGAAACCAATACACAGTGACTTGGTCAGTTTGTTTGGCAATGTCAATGATAGTTCCGTTTGTTAAAACTTCATCACTAACAAGATAATTGTAAGCTCGAACTTTGTACAAAGGTTCTGTTTTCAGTGTGACGTTGAGAACAATACCGAGGAGTCCCAAATGAACACGGAAAGCATGAAGATCGTCCTCCGAGGATATAGTCCTTATGTTACCCAGTCCATCTACGATTGTTAACCCGACGACTTGTGCAGAAATGGAAGAATTGTACTTAATGGTCGATCCATGTGCGCCTGTACCAATTGCTCCCCCAATTGTAATATTTCCGTAGGCTGGTGTGGTCCTCAATGACCTATTTTTCTCACGAAGAAATGTGGTAAAGTCATGAAGATACATTCCAGCGCCCACAGTGGCCGTCGTGTCATCATTTAGTGTAGCATCTTGGAACTTTCTCATGTCAACCGGAATTCCATCGGTGCAAATGATGTCGGTAGTCGAGTGACGATGTCCAAACGCTTTTACTGTTGTACCTCTTGTAATTGCTTCTTGAACAATTGCAACGACCTCTTCTGCAGTGGATGGATATCTAATGGCGTCACTGGGCTGACATAATGGGCCTTTCAAGTAGGATGTGTACGTACCTTCTGGAAGACTACCAAAATAAAATGTTTTAATTTGCGTTTAATTTTTGGTATTTACGTAACCTGAAAACCAGAAACTCAAGATACTTTTAGTTATCTTTTGATTGCAGTTCAATGTATATTTTATTAAAGGGTTGTTTTAAGAAAATACAATTTAGATAGTCCATGTTCTTACATTTCAATAGGTGGTAAGACAGAATTTAAAATGCTCCCAAATATTCCTTCAGGCAAGATGGCCAGGGCCAAAAGTAAGTTAAAAATCATAGCGATTGATTTTCAATTTACTCTAGGTGGTCACTGGAATGTAAAGAAGTACCGTGACCTCTTATGTTAGAATTCAGCAAATTGGCACGCTTTTATATTAGCCGTGCCATACCTTCTTTGACGCAAATGCTTTACATTGTAATTTATTATAATGTATTTAGCTGTCCAATAATCTGTCCAATCTTTTTATTGAGCTGCTCACATTGCATAATAGTTGGTAATGAATTATATGCGTAATAAATTCTAACAGGGAATCAAAATACACCCTTTTAAAATTATAACATTTCTTTTAGAACACTTAGTTAGGTCAATTTTCAAAATAAACGACAGACTGTATTAATGATTTGCAACTGTGGGTACAAATCGTCGCGATTTACCGTAAAATTAAGATTCACGTTATATTTGCTCGTCCTTAAGATATGTAGAATTTTTCGAATTGTACAAACTATTCTATACTAGTGCTCCTTTACCTACTTGCTTAAGTATTAATAACTATACTACCTACACATACTCCTAGAATAACTCCAGAAAATGACTATTTCAAAAATTCCTGGATAGAGCTGTAAGCTTAAAAGCAAAATTTTTCTTTACTCCTGACATGTAACTTGCAAGAAATAATTTAAAATTTTACAGAATGTACCTATTTCATTTTTCCTTGCCTTGTGAATAATGTATCATAATTTTATTCCTTGTATTGAAATTGCAAGTGTTTAATATTGATGATCGCACATGGAGAAATCTTTTGTAATATGTAAAAAATATAAGCTTTAGTTTTCTTTACGGTATATTATGTTCCCTGTTGTATTACCGTATGTACTATGTACGCAGAAAATGAACAACATAATCTATATATGGCCCATATTCATGGATAATCAAAAACTTTAATATTAAATGCGGTTGGTCTAATCACGACACTTTAAGTGTTAAGTGGTTCTAGTATTTTGTGAGCGTACATTTTTATTACAAAATTGCAATGCATTGTATTTTGTACTATGCATTCCATTGGGTCTACATGGGCTTTGGAATTTATTGTGCCTATCCTTTTTATCGAAATGAATCTGTAACTTCAATAGTGATGAGGATAAAAAGATTAGAATATATTGGGATTTTAGCAAAGCCTAACGCAAATTAATAGTCAATGAATGAGTAATGTGGCGTAATTAATTTAAACCACCGCATCTCATGTAGACAAAATATTATATTCACTTTAAACAAGCTAACGCACTATCCAAGTGTGAATGATATTATATTTAATGAATGGATTACTCATGGTATTGAATAAAGCCGTCCATTCCAATAAAGATAAAGAAATACTTGACGTGCAACATAAAACTTAGTAATACTTATAGATATAAGTATTTTCCTATATTCTGATAACTAAATGGTTAAAATAAAATGCAATTTTGGATTTCATTGTCAAAATATTTAAATGAATGGCAAATTATTCAATTACGTGACCAGTGACCCTAAGGTTACCATGCTTTGTGTAGGTACCCTAAGAGAGTGAATAAGAATTGACAAAATCAATTATTTATTATTTATATCTTGAAACAAATTGTTAATTTCATGAAAATATTATTCTTTATTCCAAAGAATATTTAAATCTCAATTTATTATAATGAATTTTTTATTAATACATGCAGAACATAGCTATTAATTTTGCAAGTACCTCTCTGTGTTCTAGACCAAGAATGTGGAAGTACAGCAACGAAGTACAGTTGACAGTTATATATAATATGTCTATAAATGTCCAGTCCAGAGGTGCTTTTTTGGCAGCAGTGTAAATTTATATGAATGTATGTAGCAACATATCTCGAAGATACCCGTTTTACATATTGCACTACTATGTTCATTCACATTCTCCTTTCTAAGCTAAGGGTAGATGATTATATTATGTCTCCTGTAGGCTCAATTTTGGATTCTGTGTAGCCGACTGAGTCATCATCGCACACAATGGCTTTGCCTCTGCTGCAAGCAGATACTACATCGTCCGACCTTGCAATGCGATAGCACCACCAAACAGCATGCATGGCATTATTGACATTGAAGGATGCGCATGTAGAGTAAAATCAAGTAAAATCAGAAAAGGATAGATGGCGCCGACGTATGCTTAAATGATGTTGTATTACCTACAAACAACACTAATCCGCTATTCCAACAGACCAAAAAATAAAATAATGGTATCGGAGTTGGTTTTACGCTTATAAACAGAAGGAAGAATGATTATTTGTCTTCTGTGTTATTCTGTGTAGCCGAATGTTCATTGGCTTAGAGAAGCAAGGGCGCAGACATTTAAAAATTCTACTTTTGACAAAGTTCAATCGCATTGATAAAAAGCTAGAACCGTTTCTGCAAATCATGGATTTGCTTTGCGGGCTTGATTTAAGTGAACGCTCATGGGAACTGATCCGCTAGTTACAAAAAAAATATTAATATTTATAAGGTGCTAAATCGACATGCTTGTTTCCAGCCAAAAGTGGAAAACATTTCATATGTAGATTTTTCCACATTCTTTCCATTTAATAATTTCTTTAAGTTTGAGGAGAAAAAAGAAATGTAAATGAGAAGGGAAAGACCCGAATACATATCCCTCCTCTTCCCAGTATATAACTGTAATAATAAAGTAATAATTAGGTACACGGCTGGTGCCAGTCTGATCTGTAGCAGTCTGATGTATTAAGCATTATGCCGAATCATACGCGTGAAATATTAGGATATTCAGTAAATGTCGTTAAAACTTGATAACTGTATATGACATGCAATATTATATCAAATACTGTCACTTCTTATATCCTATTTTTCACATAATTTTCATGAGCATCTGAGAAATAACCCAATTTTGTTTCCCACTTCCTATAGTCGAAAATAGGAAATTTATGAGTTGTATATATATATTATTGTAATTACGGTTTGTATTTAACTACCCATAAAATAATCAGCTTTCTACGAATTAAAATCATCGCTTTTTACAAAACGTATTCATTTTCTACAAGTATTTTGCCTTTTTCGTATTTTTCATTAATTTTTCCACTAGATTATACTTTTTATTCAACGAATTTTAATAAGAATGAGTAAAAAGTAATGAAATATACGGTAAAAGCAATACTAGTTGTGGAAACATGAATACTTTTGTAAGCATTGACGATTGCTGTGGCAAACTAAAGGTAAAAATTTCTCCATAACGCGAATGAACGTAATTTTTTGGGTGTTATTTTTTATTTTTAGCATGAAACGGAAAAAAAGAATGGATCTGATTTTCATGATTACAATGAATTTAAATTTTGTTATAGGCAACTGCGATCATTATGATTGCCGGATTTGTCCACCCATTTCCATGAAGATGTGGATTTCACTTCGAAAATTTTTGCCCAATCCAAGATATGTTCAGGTACTACAAGGAAATTGAGATGGTTTTTGCAAGTTCATCCTACTTATTGAGCGGTAGTACTAAAAGGCACCCCCCAAAAATGGATTTGGCACCCCCAAAATAAAAGGCACCCCCCATTAAGTTGACCTTATTTATAACTGAACACTATAAAAAATATATCTACATTGAAGTTTGTTTATTTTTATTAGGTTAGGTTAGAAAAATGCGCGTAAATGTGGTCGCCTTAATGGGGGGTGCCTTTTATTTTAGGGGGTGCAAAATCCATTTTGGGGGTGCCTTTTAGTACGACCCCTTATTGAGTGATAATTATAATATTTTACCATTTTACATATACACGATTTCAGATGGATTTTCTCTGTGCAATAGAAATGTTAAAATGGGTTATAGATTTTATGAAACTTATTATTTCAGCAAATAATCAGTTTATAAAAGCTAGGGTCCTCTTGGGGTCCTTTCAATGTTCAGGCATTAGGTTGGGGCTTAATATGTCTTCACGGAGTATTAAAATAAAATATACCCTAAAGTACTAAAGTCCCCTTATTACGTTGCAGCACCTCACTCACATGTATAACTATCATCGAATTTGAGGCTGATAGCTCTAGTGCAAATTAATCATGCTGTTTATGCTAATGTCTTGTAAGCATGCTAATTTATTCTTCATCGACATTGGGAATTCTATGACGCATGGTGATGACTCTTAATAAGATGGCTTGTACAGAATACTAATAACACGTTATAAGGTAATGTTTTAGCATATTTTACACTAGTATACAACTTTCTATCGCTACACCCAATTACAATGCAAATAATAATATTAATCTCGGAGAAAATAACCATCCAATTAATTTCATTTTTATTACAATCCAGAGACAGACTGGAAAAGGTATGTATTGTTGAAGTCAATAGAATAGAGCTTTTTAATTCATCTTGATAGGCTATCTGGAGTACATTTTTAATTCTACGTTTCAAAGAGGAACAAGCGCTGACATTTTATTTTGCGAATTTCCAATAACTTAAAAGCATTTGTCAATGTAAAGTTAACCTGAAAAAGTTCTATTCTACTGACTTCAACAATAGTTACATGTTTTATCCAAGGTTAAATATTGGATCAAGTATATTACATTTCAAATTCAGACTCAAGGAACGTGATAAGCCCAATTTACTAGAACAAACCAACTGGTTAAAGGTTAAGTTTGTGTTGAAATTGTAAGCATTGGCATCCAGCGTTACCTTAGGTTGATTCGGATAATCGCAAACGGGATAGTTGGGGTACCCTTGCAGATTGATGCAGCGTTGTCCATTAGCGCAATCTGAATCCTGAGCACAGACACAATTATCCAAAATGGCACAGTGCTTTGTGGCTTTGTCCGAGTCAATTTTAGTTCCGTTTCTCTTCAACCGTTGTCCGAAGGAGTTGAGGAAAACTCCTTTAGGATCGTACTGATTCATTTTGTCAATAAATGCATTGCGTGCAGTAGGATTTAATTTTAAGTCCAGGATTTCTGAGCTGTGGTAGTAAAGTCCAGTTTTACCCCAATGCGATCTTCCACTGTAATTTTTTGCCTATACAAATTACAAAAGAAGATTTATTTAAATTTAAGGAAAAGGGTTATAAACAATTGCATGCATTTCAGGCATATTTCAAAATCAAAACATTTTACCACTGCTTGCATAATAGTTTGATATGCAGCTAGACCAAGACTGGGATCGTTGTAGGGATCTTTCCTTTTGATCATATAGAATTCGAAATGGCAAGCGTCATTTCCTTGACTGACTGACATGAATGTATCAGAAGCAGCAGAAAACCTGAGGAGAATGCCATCAAAGGGGAAAACGGCTGGAGATTTAGAAAGAATATCTTTTATTGTTCGGATGAAATCTGGAACTCGATCTAAAGGTAAGGACATTTCATTATCAAGGAAAGTCAAATTGTTGACGGGTCCGTGGAGCCAGGGGCACTGGATGAATCCTGTTTCGTAGCAAATAGGTGCAAACATCCAATCATAGTAACCAACAGCAGGGTTTTGAACAGTGACTCCGTTTTCCGAATAAATTGGCTGGAAATCTGGAAGTGTAGTCAGCATAGACAGCATAGTGTACGCCTGGAATACGTTCAATCCCGCATATGATTTTACCGTTTGGAAAATTTCGAAAGTTGGAATTGTGTAGGCATTAAAGGTTTTTGAAGTAGGGGGCACATGGTCAGCGGTTATTGCTTCCCCTTCTGTATTCACATCCACCATTGTCCAGTTTGCAATTAAAACCTAGTCAGGGAAAACATAAACAGTTTTTACACCAGCATATTAACATTAAAAAGTTTTTCAATCAATAAAATGATAATTATCAATCAAACCTTATTAAATGATGGAAACCAATACACAGTGACTTGATCAGTTTGTTTGGCAATGTCAATGATAGTTCCGTTTGTTAAAACTTCATCGCTAACAAGATAGTTGTAAGCTCGAACTTTGTACAAAGGTTCTGTTTTCAGTGTGACGTTGAGAACAATACCGAGGAGTCCCAAATGAACACGGAAAGCATGAAGATCGTCCTCCGAGGATATAGTCCTTATGTTACCCAGTCCATCTACGATTGTTAACCCGACGACTTGTGCAGAAATGGAAGAATTGTACTTAATGGTCGATCCATGTGCGCCTGTACCAATAGCACCCCCAATTGTAATATTTCCGTAAGCTGGTGTGGTCCTCAAGGACCTATTTCTCTCACGAAGAAATGTGGTAAAGTCGTGAAGATACATTCCAGCGCCCACTGTAGCCGTCGTGTCATCATTTAGTATAGCATCTTGGAACTTCCTCATGTCAACCGGAATTCCATCGGTGCAAATGATGTCGGTAGTCGAGTGACGATGTCCAAAAGCCTTTACTGTTGTACCTCTTGTAATTGCTTCTTGAACAATAGCAACGACCTCTTCTGCAGTGGATGGATATCTAATGGCGTCACTGGGCTGACATAATGGACCTTTCAAGTAGGATGTGTAGGTACCTTCTGGAAGACTTTGGAAGAGAAAACAAAAATAAAATGTTTTAATTTGAGTTATTACTTAAATTTTTGATATTTATGTATTTCACAGAAAATAGTTAGCCTGAAAACCAGAATTACTTAAAAAACTTTTGATTTTCTTTTGATTACAGTTCATGTATATTTTATTAAAACAAGTTTTAATATTACCGTATTTATTATTTAAAAGTTTAAGTTCTTTGATTAAAGCTAGATATTTGCTAGTATGGCTTTCATAAAAAGCTGGAAAATACAATTTAGAAAGTTCGTGTTCTTACATTTCAATAGGTGGTAAGACAGAATTTAAAATGCTTCCAAATATTCCTGCAGGCATGATGGCCAAGGCCAAAAGTAAGTTAAAAATCATAGCGATTGATTTTCAATTTACTCTAGGTGGTCAGCTGAATGTAAAGAAGTACCGTGACCTCTTATGCTAGAATTCAGCAAATTGGCACGCTTTTATATTAGCCGTGCCACCTTCTTTGACGCAAATGCTTTACATTGTAATTTATTATAATGTATTTAGCTGTCCAATAATCTGTCCAATCTGTCCAATCTTTTTATTGAGCTGCTCACATTGCATAATATTTGGCAATGAGTTATATGCGTAATAAATTCTAACAGGGAATCAAAATATACTTTTTTAAAATTATAACATTTCTTTTAGAACACTTAGTTTGGTCATTTTCAGAAAGGAACGACAGACAGTATTAAGGATTTGCAACTATTGTGAGTACAAATCGTCGCGATTCCTACGTTTAATGTCAAACTATGGATATATTTAATAGCCATGTAATTAAAGACTGTAAAAGAGGTACTGCTATTACTGGAGAAGGGGTTTATACAAACTTTTTAAAAAACAGTAAAAAGAAGTATTGAAATAAGAATATGGTCTAAAATTACGATTCAGTTTATTATTTGCTCGTCCATAAGATATGCAGAATTTTTCGCAGCATACAAAATATTTTATACTAGTGCTCCTCGGCACGTATCCAGGGGGTGGCTTCGGGGCTAAAGCCTCACCTAAATTCTTGAAAAAGGAGAAATTTTTCATCGAAATACCAAAATTTTTTCACTTTACCACTTTTTGGAACATATTTTTCGTTAAGCCCCACCATGATGATTTTTGTGGATACGTGCCCTTATTTACCTTACCCGTTTGCTTAAGTATTAATTCACTAATACTACCTACTCGCTTGTTAGAAAATTCCAGAAAATGACTATTTCAAAAATCCCTGGATTGAGCTGTCAGCTTAAAAGTATGCACGTCATTTTGCGATACCCCCTACCTGTAACTTGCAAGAAATAATTTATGATTTGACATAGTGAACCTAATTCATTTTTCCTTAGTTTTGTGAATAATGTATCATAATTTTATTCCTTGCATTGAAATTGGAAACATGCAGGAATTTAGATAGCTAATCAATGTCAATCAGAAATACACAGCCATAGAAATAATTTAATACTGATGATCGCACATAGAGAAGATTTTTTGTAATTTTATTTTATTTATTGTAATATAGTAAAAGCATATAAGCTTCGTTTATCTTTACGGTATATATTCCCTGTTGTATTAGCAGTATGTACGCAGAAAGTGGGCAACGTAATTTATAATATACGGCTCATATTCAAATTCTTGGATAATTTAGAATTTTAATATTAAATTCGGTTGGTCTAATCAACACAACACACAACTTATGTGTATTTTGTGAGTGTGCATATTTATTACAATCCATTGTAATTTATACATACCATTGCAAATGTCTACGTGGGTTTCGAATTTATTGTGCATATCTGTATTTCGAAATAAATTTGTATTTTCAATAGTGAGGATAGAAAATTAAAATATATTGGCATTTTAGCAAAACCTTAAGCATTAATAGTCAGTGAATGAGTAATGTAGAGTTTGTGGAGTACTCAATTTAAACCACCGCATCTCATATAGGTCAGGGACAAATCCAGAAAAATCATCATGGTGGGGCTTAGCAAAAAACAGTTTCCAAAAAGTGCTAATTCGCGCGAAGCGCGAAAAATTTGTGTCATTTCAATGAAAAATTTCCTCTTTTTCCAGAATTTAGGTGGGGCTTTAGCCCCCAAGCCCCCCCTCTGGATACGTCCCTGATATAGGTAGATAAAGTAATATATTTATATTCAATTCAAGCAAGCTAACACAATATCCAAGCGTGAGATGATATATTTGATGGATTACTCCTGGTATTCAATAAAACCGTCCAGTCCAATAATTCACATAACGAAATACTTGACTTGTAACATAGCACTTAATATACTTATATACATTAGTATTTTTTGATATTGTGATAACTAATTTATGGTTTAAAAAATGAAATTTTAGATATCATTGTCAAAATATTTAAGTGAATGGCACTTGGTTGTGATTGTGACCAGTGACTCTAACTTACACATGCAGAATGCAGTGTATGCTAAATCTAGAATAAATAAATAAGAATCTGACAAAATCAATTATTTATTTCTTGCAACTGAATTGTTAATTATAAAAAAAATGATTTAAATATGAATTTATTATAATGAATTTTTATTAATACGCGCAGAAAATAGCTATTTGCAAGTACCTCTCAGTGTTCGTGAATAGGAATGTGGAATTACAGCTTTAGATGTCTATAACTGTCCAGACAAGAGTGCTTTATTGGCAGCAGCAATGTATATGTACATCAACTTTTGCACTTTGTCTTTTTCCTAACAAGTACCCAAGTTGTTTGCGAATGGCGTGTGCTTGGTCTCCACACTGCTTTTTTAATCCTTCTTGGTATTTTTTTTAATTCACACATTATAAATTCATGTTCATTTATAAATGAACAATTTTGAAACTTCAATTGCAATTTTTACCAAGAAAGAATAAAATAGCAACGGAATTGATATACCCTAGGAAGATTACCCAATGAAAGAGTTTCATTAAACCCCCAAAATTCCCCCTGTTGGGGAGTATGTAACCAAAAGTTGGCATGATGGAGTAAGAACTTAAAAAAGTTCTTGTTCGCCGCCTTACAGATCCACTTTCCAACAGAAACACCAGCCATGGCAGCAGGGCAGTTTCAAGTGCCATGGCATTGGGGATTTTTGGCGAAAATGACTTAAATTCAAAAGCAGCTCTTCTGATTGGGTAAAGAATGGATCTATAAATAGATGAAAAAAATTGACTTAGTTGCCCAGGTGAGCCTCGTTGGTACGGGGTGCAGGCTTCAAACCTGTAGCTGACTTGCGTCAGAGGGGTTCGATTCCTCCTACTGGGCGAATACTTTTTTGAATTCAGTATTTGTATTGTCTTATATTTCAAACTATGTCTTGGGTAGTGAAAAGTAAGGTCTATTGCTTACAATTGAAATGACTGACGACGAAATAGTTCCTTTTCAGAATTCTATATTCTAATCGCATTTTTTGCAATAAGCATTAGGATTTACTGCTAGCCAGGTTGCAAAATAAATACCCGATGACTCAAGTACACAAGAAAAGAAAGTAATAGATAGCATTAAACGGGAAAACAGACTTAAAAGTAAATAAATATTTATTGACAATGGATAGGATAGAATATCAGTTCATTTAAGATGTCCTTAGCAATTTATCTTGTACAGAAAATTCCCCATTTTCATGATTTTTAGGAACAGATACTTTTAAACCAGATTCGGTTACGAAAATTAGATTATCAACTTTAAAGTTACTTGACGAGTCCAAGTGCTCCAAGCTTTCAATGGCTTTGTCTTGATTACTACTACATTTTCCGCGCATTAAAGAACCAACTTTAAAATCTTTTAAAAGTAGGTTTTCATTTCTGGCACCAAAATATTCGTCACTGTAAGTGTCAGCTAGAACGCATAGAGATCTTCCATCAAAGTTAGTTCCTTCATAAAGTGTGTAGTCTACGACACCCGTAATTACGACGTATTCAAATATCTCTGGCTCCGCAAATTGGTATGTAGTTTCATAAATTTGTACTGTAGAAGATACGTCTGATTCGCCTGAGTAACTAGGAAGGAAAGCTATTGCCGATGTTTCAAGATCTGTTTGCAGAACTTTTGTGATCGATATGACTGTTCTCGCCGAAATTATGTCCAGGAGACACAATGATCCGCCACCATCGGTTATTAAGGTTTGAAACTTAGTTTCAGGATTGCCAATGCCATGAGTGATCATTATCCACCTTATTTCATATAATAATAAATTAAATGAAAAGAATGATTGCATAAAATTATTTTTCGTGGACTTATATTCATTGGTTAAAATAGGTACAACAATATAAGAAATATTTTGGATTTAAGGCAACTTACGCTCCCCTGAATGAAATGGAGACAGGGCTGCTCCACGATTCTGTTAGATTCACTTTAGTGTCAAATGAATACTCGTAATTTTGTCCAAAACAGCGATCTTCTTTATAAAACATGGCATGGGGAGGGTAAACCCCAAAAACAGTAACAAATGTTATTTGAAGGATAATTGCTACTCGATATTTATTATTTAACAACATTGTACTAAAGGCCAAAGGAAATACTTTCAAAAAACTTAAAATAAAGTTGCCAATGGAATAGTAATATTATTGATTCAAGTTGATTGAGAAATTTAATGATTAAAAGCAATTACTTAAAAGCAAATCAATCATGGAGTTGTGAGCATGATCAATCAAGGTCATAAGTTCATCGTAAAAATGCCTTTCGTCGTCATTTATATCTTATCATATAATTATGTTGTACCACAAATGGTTGTTGTTTTCATAAACAAAATGTTTTACATCAATTTGAAAAGCCAATCTATTGCCGATAAGTTATGATTTAATAATAATTATAGTGTGGGCATGAGGCAACAGCTAATTAATTTTTACTGTTGAATAATAAACACTGCTTTATATTATATGTAATATTATTTGCAAAGGAAGTAGAGATTCATTCGCAATTCTTTTATTATTATTATACCTTTCATTGTATAATAAAGCATAAGTGTAAGGTATGTCGTTTGATCAAAAACTAAGAGCATATTATATATGTATGATGAATTGGATTTTAAGCCGATACAGATAACCCATATCAACATTTCTTGTCAATAAAATTGATTTTGGTTGGCATTCCTTAAAAAAACCGTTAAATATTTATTTTTCAATTAATCTCATGATTCTAAATACCATTTTTATTATTAAAAAGCAATTTCACCAGTTAGTGGATGTCCACATGAGTTATCACGAATACTAATATGTGAAAATGTAGAATTAATTTACTGGTAGCGCTGGTTTGGTATTTCATTTGGGTGCTCAAATAACTCCAAGGGATATTTGAGCATGTGCTGGATTTTTCAATGGGGTACTCAAATAGGGTTATTTGAGCATGTACAGGTGCTCAAATGACCACCAGGAGATATATAATTCTAAATACTTAATACGTATATGGTACCTATATAATTTTTGACAAAATCTCAAGTTCCTTATGTATCTAGGGTTCGTCTTAAGTATACGTGACATTCTGATTTTTGGCCACCCTTGCAATTATGAAGTGTTGAGCATTTAAATGTAGAAAAACAGCCTTATAACGTATTTGTTTTGAATCGATTCAGGTGTCTTCAATTTAAATAGATATAGCTCTAAGAATTATAAAATATTACTCATAACAGAATCTGTCCCAACCAAACATTTGTAATACTCTTTCATCCATTCCAGGTCTTTTTTGGAAGACGGTTCTGAACTCAACCCTTTGTGGTTCAAATGAATTAGCTTAAGTAAATGTGACACTTCATAATGTAAGGCATTCGAAAAATCGCTGATGGTTTTAGCGTTTGACGAAATTACTTTGACTGTTGGTTTCTTCTCTTCAGTTTCACGTTCCTTTAACACCTTGCAATAAGCTCGGCAAAATATTTGCATTTGATCTGCTGTCCTGTGGACATTATAAAATTAAGACACAGTATTAATATGAAATATTCCTTACAAAACCAATCATCATAATCGGATAATTTTACTGCAAGCCGAAAATAATCTGTCTTTACAAAATAAAATCGTCAGTTCTTCAAAACTATATTCATTTTTCCCAACAATTCAACAATATCCTTTTGCAACTATAATAGTTCTTCATAACAAAGATACTTACTTTTCTCTATATTTGATTACTTTTTAGTCATAATTATTACAAATTTCAAGAAAAAAGCGTGTAATCAATTGTAAAAGTAATTAAATATGGCAAGGCTTGAAATTTAACATGGCTTGAAATTACTTTACTTGGGGAAAATGAATATTTTTGTGATGAGGGACAATTTTATTATTGTAACAAACTTGTATTGTTGTGGTGAAATATGTAGTTCTCGGTAAATGCCCTAATAATGCAAGTTATAATGATTGAATTACCGAGTAGAAATGGAGCAGCGTACATTGGCTATTGCAGCAGAGCATTTTTCTATTTTTAAGATTGATCCACTTAAAATTGAGGTTAAAGGGGGAGCCATTGTTTCAATTACAATATCGTCTTCGATATTTTCTTTTGAAAAGATTAAATTAAATTTACTGCAATCTAAAGTAATGATGAATGTTATTTATTATATTATAATATTGACTTACACTTACCTGATTTTATTTTTTCAAATCCGAGACGGGAAATTAGAGTACTTAAATTGAAATCTGCATAAGATTTTGAACTTCGTTTACTAAGCTTTTCTAAAATAAAATCGTCGTGGTAGGTTGATAGTGCAGTCAGAATATTGATTTTATGTTTCTCCAATACTTGCTCTGAAATTGAAAACAAAGCAACTTATGTATACAATGTATGTGGCAAAGATAAATGGTAAATAGCTGGACAAAATCTTATAACTGACCATTGTGTAAAGAATGAAGATCTGTATACTTAATGTTCATACTACGAGACCACAAATGTTGTCCTCCTGAACATATGGAAATAAGCAACGTGAATTCGTTGTTGTCATCGCAGAATTGCATTGGATGATCGAAACAAGCTGTAAACATAATGTTTAACCAAAACAATAAATTGTGAAACTGTAATTAGGGTTTGTATGTAACTACCCATAATAATAATCAGCTTTCCACGAATGAAAATCATCACTATTTACAAAAAGTATTCATTTTCCCACATGTAATATTGCCTTTTCCATATTTTTCATTAAAAAATATGGAAAAGGCAATATTACATGCTTTCATTACTTTTTACACGAGATTAAACTTTTTACTTAACGAATTGGTAACAAACATGTGTAAAACCCGTAATAAATAATGAAATGTATGGGAAAGGGAAAAGCAATATTACTTGTGGAAAAATGAATACTTTTGTAAGCAGTGAGGATTATTGTGGCAAAATAACACTACTATTACGGTATAATACATATATTTGTGGAAAAAATGAATACTTTTGTAAGCAGTGACCGAGGATTATTGTGGCAAAATAACACTACTATTATGGTATAATACATATATTTGTGGAAAAAATGATTACTTTTAGTAAAATTATCTCCAATTAGTAAAATGTAAATGACCTGTTAGTAAAACATTGAAGCCTGCTTGAACCATTTGTACTTTTCCAGACTGGAGGTCATCAGTAGCAAAACCCATAGAATCTTGATAAGGAATTCCAAGTTGTGTTCGACTAGTGGGAATTATATTTTCTTTAACTCCAAGTAAACTTGTTAGCACATTGTAGGAAAACGCAGAACAAGAATTGATTCGTGTTGGGGATTTTGAAGTCATCGTTAAAACCAAATAAGGAGGAGAAAGCGGTCTGTAAATTCAAAACCAATCAATTCAATGAACAACATTGCAATTGTTATTTTAATAATTATCAATTGTAATTTATAATAAAGCAAATGAAAGGATTCCTCGACCTGCTGGATTTATTAGTGAGTGTGATTCCAAACACCCATTTATCTAGTAAAGGGACCAGGAAGATTTCGGATTCTAAAGGGACAAAACCGCTCCGATAGGTTGCTATTTCTCTCAGTCTACTGTAATCATCAACTTCCATAGGTTCAACAATATTTTTTACAACATCCGACTTTTTCTTCGCAGATTTTCCAGAAGAAGGAGGGAATGGAATCAAGTCCGCTTCAACCTTTAATTGATTACGGCAATAAATAAAAACAACCCTTTGTAAAACGGTACAAATAATTTTATAAAAACAAACAAATTAAGAAAATTTACAATTGCTTCACTATTTTTCAGAGAACACAACAAGGCACTGATCTGATCCTCCAACTTCTTGACATCGGATAATGCCCGCCCAACAGTTTCTTCAATATCACCCATCTTATACGATTCCCCTGAAATCAATCCCTTTGAATTGATTCAAGTTAAATTACTTTTAAGTATACAGAATACACTGATTAGAAAACAAATCAACCAGTGCAGCGATCTACTTATTGGTTTGTTTACAAAAGTGACTTGTTGTTGAACATTTGCAACGTGTTTGTTCAAAAGTTGCGGCATTGGACTAACCGCGTAGATGTTGGTGGACCAACACTTTATAAGGAAGCATAGCTAGGGGCTGGCGCTAGTGTAGCTTCACAGCTGGGGTGATGGATTTTATCAGCCAGGCCCTACCGCACCCTAAATGTCTGAATCTCGTAGTCACTCTATGCTTAAAAGTCCGTTTTGAAATGGCTCCTACGGCCTCAAATATTTGTTAAAAAATTTTTTTAAGTTTTGTAAATTATCAGAATAACTTGCTTGTTTGATATCTGGGGGCCAAATTTTGCTAACTAGTCCCATTTTCAAAATTTTGGAGAAATCAAAAGCTAAAATTTTGAGTAGGCACTTTACACAGGGCAGTCTTTACCATGTGACTAACGGTCGACAGAGTTTCTCTCAGTTGGCTTGCTTATAGATTGTAGATTCTCCAGCTTTCAAGAATTTAACATTTAAAAATACTAGAAAATTATATCACTGGACAAATATCCAGCAATGACAATATATACAATTTTCTAATATATTATCTGCTCTCTAATGTTTTATGAAATTTATGAATACTTACCTTATACTTATGAATTTCGTATTTCTAGGATCTATGAATTCGTATATTACCCTAAATTATGCTTTTTATTGCACCCCTGAGAAATCTCAAATCTAATAATTACCCAAATTTTATGGAAAAACGTAATATTTCCCATTTTCTCTAGATTTCATCTGTTAACTGTTACATAAGGGATTAATATTGATATGTTCTGTTTATTAGTGTTCTAATTTAAAGTGTTAGGATTTATATTTGGAGAATTTGCGTTGTTATTTTTCAAGTTATGTACACTTTAGTTTTCTCTCGCCATCATATTGTGGATCTCCGTTAGTGATATGATAATATGATAATTACAATTCTCAACCTTCCCTTCGTTTACATTGTCATTGAATTCGCATCTATGCCGCCATTTAAAGGTATTATTATATTATACACAACAATTCCTATAAAAGCAAACCAGTTGCTTAAGTTTATCTGATTACATGATCTTGTTTAAATACAATGAGCTAAAGACCTTTTTTGCAAGGAAAAACCCATCTAGGTGGTTAGGACAGGTATTCTTACAATTGTTCATCTAGTACATCAAGTATATATTTCGTCATTCGAAGCTCGGAGTGTTTAACGAACTTTTCTTCTATGTTCCAGGGGCTTAGCATGGTGTACACATGCAGAAAAGTGGTCTAAATAATCGCGATAAAGTTTTACAGTGGAATTTTCAACTCGGAAAATTATGAAACGTTTAATGATTTATTCCCTGGCTTTATGAAAATAACCTTACTAATTACTGAATCGCTTTTTATAAGACGTTAGTTCATTTAATCATCGTAACACAACACTGATGTATATTTGCACTTTCTGCTTTGTAATTGCATACTTTCTCATGAAAATAAGATTTTCTCTAAAATTGAATAAAAGTTATCTTTAGTACAAAATCTCTTACTATGTAAATGGAAATTTGCTGTAAGACAATGACTTTGATAAAGAAAACATGGACAAAATTGGTGATTCAGAGCGTTTATACTGAGAATGAATCTGGAAATGGAGAAATCCGCGACCTGTAGTAAATAACAACTTCTCCATAGTTAATTCACCCATAAAAAGGTTGATTTATTATCGGTCATAAACACCAAATATATTGCTGGGAAATGTGGTTCATGATTTCCCCTGCCAATAACTCAGTCCAGTTCATACAAAAGCTAAACAATATTGTAATAAGTGATATGGTGGTAATATTTATACTCCATGTTTTGGATTTCTTGTCTTTGTGTGAACTTTAATTACGTACATGCCGACTTCCAGAAATCTATCGTGGGAACACAGAATGCATTCTTACACCAAGAAAATAACTTATCCTGATGAAGTTTCGTTTCCCTATAAATTAAAAGTCATCACAGAAATTCCTGTCGGAAAACTAAACTTGTTAGATTCAACAGTTCAGTGTTTGCATAGGAGCCGAGGAATTGAGAGTTACAAAAGAGGCGAGTAACCGTAAGAGTAATTTTGCAAATTTTATCTTGTATTAAGACAATTTGTTATGATTTTTTTTAAATTATGGATTGTAATTAATGCCAGAAAAGTACAAACGTTGAATTCGCAAACTGTGAGCAACTTTTTTGCAAATTAGGCATGAAATCCGCAAAAAACTTGTTAAATATCAATTTTCTGCATACCTAAAATGAAATATTCGTAAAAATTAGTTCATATATGTAATTACGTCATTTAAAATATTGCAGGTACCTATCATTTGACAGTATAAATATGCAGAGGAGTCTTATATTTGTCACACTGTGCATTTTATTGACACTATGTACATCACAAAGGTATGGGGAGCGTCGTCGAAGATTTCGCCATAGACATAATATTTACAGAGCAGTGGACGAAGAGAAAACTGAAAACGATGTTGCAATTCTTTCTGAGTTGCCCGAAGGACGTGCCTTCCGTCCAAACAGTCCGAAAAACTTCTGGGTTTCCGATGGAACAAAAGAAATTCAAATCGAAGGTAGTACAGTGCACTGCAGAATAGTATCGAACTCTGGAAAAACGCACAGTGCACTTTGGAAAGATGATAGTGGCGGAATGAGCAGAGGGGAACATTACTGGGAGATTCACATTGAAAGATTTGACGATAAATCCGGAGGAGGAATCTCCGTCGGGTTAACAAACGCAAAAGAATTCAAAAACGGTAAGGGTCTCATGTACAGCGGGAACTTGGAAAATGGACAAGCCGCTCTTGTTGACGATTACGGTCCACGTTTCAAATCTGGAGACACAATAGGAATTCTGGTTTCGTATTTAACTGAGCAGAAACTGAAACTGTACTTTTACTACAACAAACGAAGTTTGGGGTTGGCCTACGAAATTTACTCCGACGTTCTGCAAAATGCTGTTCCTGTGATTTCGTTTACCTCTTCCGGTTCTGCTTCGATTACCAAAGAAATAGAGATTCCTACACGAAGAATGCGGGATCCAGCACATTACAGTGGAATTGAGGGTCATTGGAAAATTCTTCCAAATGAGATTTTTTTTAATGGAGAACGGTTCAAAGTGGGCTTTGTGTCCAGGGAGTATAATAAAGATCTTGTCACTTTAGAATTGAACCCTAGAGATAATGACAATTATGTTGCAGCCATGCAGATTGTAAATTTCATTAATTTTAATGTGAAAAGACCAAGGGGTTCCTGGAAAACTTCTCCCTCCATCTCAACAACTCGCATCGAAGTCACCGACTATCATTTGCGCAAATTGGAGAACAATATCATTGCAATGCTTAACAATGGAGATCTCAGTGTTTCCAAAAAGAATCTCAAATTGGAAAACGGAAACAACAAAGTGTCTTTTCAAAGACATGAACCCATTCCCGAAACTGTCACCAAAAATCCTTTCGATGACGAAGATGAAGAACCATGCACTTGCTCTTGTTTGAAAAAATCAAAAATTTAATTTTTTAATTTGTCATCCTGATGGCTTTCAAATTGCATATACAGAAAATTCCTTATTTATGTGTACTTCATATTATTTGCTATTAAAACAATACAATGGACCTTTAAATATTTATGTATCTTTTTGTTCATTTTGTTCATACTTGGAATACACATTTGTGTGAGGTGTCATTTGTATCATCCGTCCTCTTGAAAATATTTGACATAATATACAGCACACAGAATATACATAAAAACAAATTGTCTTGTAATCATTAGGTAGAAGTTTTATTTTCTTATTTTCTTAGAAAAGAATTTACTTCCGTTAGTGACATATGCCTTTGCAAAATTATTTAAATTATCAATTTGACTTTAATAAATTATATGTTGGAAATGGAACTATATATATTTGGGTAGGTCGATGTCTTTGAGATAACGCCGAATGTTGGATATAGCCGGTATACTCTATTCAAGAAGCTAATCATCATTCGATAGAAAACTTGGATGTCTCACAGAATGGTATAGAAAAAGTAGTCAGAATTACAAATAGGTGTTTATAACGTCAGAACTTAGAACATGACAACGTTGTGGATTTGCTCGTACCTTTGACAAGGATTTTAGTGTATCTCACTTGATGAATACAATTATAGTAGGTTTAACTATTCAACATTTTTAGTAATTATCATAAGTCGAATAAGGTGCATGTCTATTTGAGGTCATGCTAATACTTCTACTATCCGTGCATTAACTAACACTGTAAATCGATTCGTTTATAGTTTACGGTATTGTTTCAATGCTCTAACAGAAATTACTGCTGTAAATTGTAATTATAATGTATTTAGCATGAAACTGCAATTACATTGCATGCAATGCAAAGTTTTTGATCAAAAGAAGTCCAGCAAAACAAAGTGTAAGTTACATATCCCAATTGAGAAACAGTTATACTGTATTTATTTATTTAATCATATCAGGGCAAAAGATCCAAAATTGTCTTTCTTCGAAAAATTTATACAAGAGATAAATAGCGTAGTAATTATGTACATACCAATTTAATTTGCCTTACAGTAAGTATTTTCAGTATTAATACTAATTATTAATCACAAATTTCAAATTGTTAACTATCACAAAACATATTGCCATTTTGTAAGCATTAAATATTGCAATGGTGTTTACAGTATCATTTTGAAAGTATATAAACACTAAGTCAGGCCATCATAAATTCATTAAAAACGAATTAAAAGGGCCAATTATTTACAGACTTCATCTCAAAATGTGCATACATACAAATATTTCAGTAATTTTGAAGGGGTGAGGACGTATTTATAACTACTGGACAAGGTTTATAATAACTGCAATTTTTTGATATTGTTGTAATGGTGGATTTTAATATTCATGTGAAGCAAGCAAAAGAGAAAACATACAACCTTCTGATTTCTTAGTCTCTGATCTAAGGAGGTTATGTTTAATTCAGCTTAGAAATACTGAAATTCAGGTTATTAATGAGATTCTATTTTAGCTATTTCGTTTTATAATTTACTTTATATTTTTATTTACTTTTTCTCGGATCACCCTGGGTTTGGATCGTGTACATATTCCAACTACAATTATGGACTTTCTGGTTCTGGCCTATTGATTAATTGAACAAAATAAAATAATTTATTTATTATTAATATTTTACATGAAAATTTGCCTTATTTTGTATTAAAACTTACATAATAGTAAACGCAGTCATGTTGTATGCCATTAGTGATGACCCGAATCTGGTGCTTTCTTCTTTGTATTCTGACCATGCTGCATGAACTGAACTTTCCTTTGGATTTAGAAACTTTGCATTGAGGTAGTCGTAGTGCTCTTTCATGTCACAAAAGTAGTCCATGTCTTGTTTAGGTGATGCATTCTTCCACTTTTCTTGTAATTTACTCAAAGCCATTTGCTCTTCTTCGTTTAATGAAACAGCCCCATTTAATTTTGCTGCATTGTACTCCTTCACAAACGCAATGTATTTTGACTTTAGTTCCTTGTATTTCATTTTAACTTCCTCGCCGGTAATTAGTACATTTCGTGTTACGTTCTTCGCATTTGTTGCAACTGTAAAAAGGATTTTAATTAATATTTCTTACAAATTTTGTTACTCTATGTTGAATGTAAATTGTATTGAAGATGAATAGTATAAAAGGTCAAATAATACATAATTATTTATAAAAAATGCTTTGTTTCCTTAAAAATATTAGGCATAACACGCGAAATGAAAAAGGCGTTAGATAAACTGGTAAATATGAAATAAATGAAACTCACAAAATGATGTTCCACTTCCACTTCTGAAATTCATAGTGGATTCAATGAATTGGAGATTCAACTTTGGGTTTGGTTAAGTGTGTATTTTACGGCAATGTGCACCACCAGGCAGAAAATTGACAATATATCGAAAACTCAAAACTTCTCTTCAGAGAGTCCAGTAATTTCAGTGATCGCAGCTCAAAAGTCAAATCGACTATAATTCTGCATAAGTAAATCATCCGAAAAGAAGTGTTGCCTTTGCCTTGGTTCGATTTTATGTGCAAGTGCCACCGGTAAGTTAATGTGGAGAGGCAATAAAATAAGGTATTATCACATATGGAAGAAATATAAAGCGGCTTACTTAATAATGGAATAGAAAATGGAATGTAAAAATAGGCGTACCGTGAACTAGAGTTTCAGAATTAGTGACTCGCTATTCCATTTACATACATGAAATTAGTGAGTCACCATTTCTGAAACTCCCTACCGATTTACACTTGCATGGCAGTCGTTTGTCCAAAGATGTCTTTAAAATGCTATCAGAGCTCAGCTAAGTAGATTAATTATGTGCTTATATGGTCATTAGTCCCTGATTGTCGGTATAATTGCAAATTGGAATGCAAATATTGTTGATATATACATAAAACATATATATGTATATACATATATATCTATATATTGGAAAATCTTAAAATATTATCAATCCTAGTACTTACGTAGAATGCAAAGGTAAATAATTAACATAAGCGTTATTGCACTGGAGTATGTTGACCCAATCACGCCTGTTAAGTTGTAGTAGATATATAGCTTCTGAAAATGGCTTCCAAAGCATAATTCTGCCTATACAATTACGCATTAATCCAACTGACTCTGTAAATTATATTAGCAATTATATAAAACTTATGAAAAATACGAAAAATAACATTTAAAGATAATTATAGCATTAGAAAGCAGCTTTGCCAGCTTCTTTAAAATACAACTTAAAAAATATCAATTTTACTTACCTAGTGGTGATGTCTAATTTCGGATATACCCACTTTAATATGAATTCTATTAGTTAAGATTAGGTAAATAAAGGTTAAAATATCATTTCTTAATTTACCTAATACTATCAAATACTTATTATCCACCTTTAATTAATAATATGCAGGAACAAGATAAGCAAATTGATTTCAGGCTACTGAACTTCAAATTAGGATGTAATTAATTCCTTAGTTTGACTATGACTTTGTTAACTAAATTGTATGGCAAGTACGGCAAAACGTATTACAAATATGCACCACAAAGTCAACAAATATTCCAATAAAAGAGTAGGAAATTAAATAGATATCCCTTATACTTTACAATGTTTAATCATGAATACCCTGTGAATTTATTGATCATTTAGAAACGCATTAACATATAAATTTCCAATAGTTCAAGAAAGAGCTATATGATTAACGATCGTTTTAGATTGCGTTTTAATCTATCAGTTTAAACGAGTTAAATAGTGTGAATGAGAAGTATTCAGTCTTAAAATGGTAATTTTACCATTCCTATTTCAAATTGTTTACATCAGACCTTTATGGTTATGACATTAATGACATATAATTGAGTAGCTTGTATAATAATAAAATGGTTTTGTAATGATAAATTTTTTTTGAGTATCTTGGTAATGTCAGTGGCAATTTAGAATGAATGATTTAAAATGAGATTTTCTAAGTTACATAAAATCCATGGGATTTTGCTGGAAACTGAAGGCCATTGTGGAAGTCCTAAACGACAATCCTTCCTGCGTATACGCGTTCCAAGCTTCATGCAATGGACTTTCATTGGAATTTCGGAACTTTGTGTTGAGGTACATATGCTGATCCTTCATTGCGAAAAAGTACTCCAATCCTTCCTTAAGTGATGCGTTTTTCCACTTTATTTGTAATATATTCAACGCAAGTTGCTCGTCTTCATTTAAAGAAACAGTCCCGTTTAATTTAGCAGTATTGAATGCCTTTACAAAAGCGATGTACTTCGACTTCAGATTTTTGTAATTCGCTTTCAGTCTCTCGCCAGTCATCCTTTCTCCTATTTCCATTTTATAATCTGCAAAAGTACACAGAAGTTCGTTCGTAATTAGTAATACTTATCTTCAGTTTCCTATTCAAATTTCAATTCAAATAGTTTAGTTCTGGAATCGTTTTCGTAATTCTAATTTCCATTACGTACTATAATTAATCGTCCATGTTTAGAAAAAAAGATCCTTCTTTTCTGCCGAGCGAAAAATTTCATTCAGAAAAAATATTTCTCCGGGTAATTTTTATAAGATAAATTTTAAAAGAAAATTCAGATTTGATTATTTTGATTGTTATTCTACTCAAAGTTTCAACAAAGGGACCAGCATTTCAAAAAGGGAAACAAATATTTACGGCTAAAGTTTATTTCATGTTTCATTATAATTTTCAGGAAAACTAAAATTAGAAATGGTTATAGAAAAACACATATATGCTTTATTGTAATGGAAAACCAATTACCAAGTATCACGTTATTTTACTGCAATGAAAATTCGACAACAAATAAATAGGGATAGGGAACTACTTAACAGCTTTTTTGATTAAATAAAGAAATATTTTATTATCTAAAAGAATATATTTAAACCAACTGCAACTAAATATAATTGCCCAAGAGTTTAATGGAAATGGGGCTAATAACAATAACTAAACACATTCGGCCGCTTAATAAACAATGGGGCCCGCCACTACAAGTTGAAGTTCAAGGCCTTCAGGAAGAACAAAAATTGGAATCTATTCGCATATAGGTATATGTTCACTTTGAACTCTGTTGCTAAATGGCGTGATGAAACTTCATTTCCAACCCGGGAGACATAATTGCCACGAGTGAATTGAGTTGTGATTTTAAGAACGACTGAAAATTGAAAGGATAACAGAAACAAAAAAAATAAGTTTTTTCGTTTAGCCTTGTAAAAATTTTATTTGAATTATTACTTAAATTTGACAGAATAGTTTTTGAAAACAAATTTATGACAAAATTTTTAGTATTCAGGGGTAGATATAAAAATACAGCAACTGGATAAAATGATTACTCCACGATTTTCACTAGAGCAAGATGACAACCAAATTACAATTACCATTTTTGCTCCATACACTAATGTTAAAGATACAGAAATAACTGTACTGGATGAAAATTTTTATTTTCACTCAGCCCCTTACTACTTAAGGTATTGAATATTGAAAATTATTAAATTATTCCTAGTTAATACAAGAATTTGAAATATTGATATAATTTAAACATGTCCAAGGGTTAAACTTTGGCACTTGTTCCAAAATATGCGTTAAAATGATGTGTATGTTTCGATCAATTGTTTCGTAGGTTAACCTTTCCTGGGAAAGTGGAAGAGACAGACAACAGCTCCGCTAAATACATTGCGGATGAGTCAAAATTTGTTGTTGTTCTGGACAAAGTAACTCCAGGAGAAGTTTTTCCAAATTTGGATATGCTTTCTACATTTCTGCAACCCAATTCCAATAAGCGTGTAGTTAGCAAACCTTTAATTCAGGACATTTCAGGTACTTTAAAAAAATAAATTATGAATTACCTAGTTCCTTACAAAACACGTATATAACTCTGAAATTCTTGGATTTACATTCAAGAAACCATTCTTTACTTGTATACTGAAAGTTGGTAATTCTTGTTTTTGTATTATTGGGATTAACAGAACCTTGTGAAACAGAAGAGCAAGAAGATGATGAAATGGACGATGATGATTGGTATGTGGAACAAACAGTGGAAGAAGAAATGCCATCAACATCTTTGTTAAAGCAATACAAATATGGTTTTGCAAATACCCATAGCGGATTAGGAACTAAATACGAGGTAATTTTATTATTAGCTGCGATTTATTTATAATATAGGTCTACAAATTATTATGCGATTGTTTTAAACTATAATCTCGATTATAATCACTTTAAATTTGTAAATCGGCGATTAAAATGATTATAATCGCAATGATAATTTCACTTTGTAGACCCCAAAATGAATATAAACTGTATAAAAAATTGGTTTACCTTAAGAAAAATAATCGCTTTACCTCACATACATTTACCTAATAAAAATTTATCTAAAGTATCAGTACTCCGAACTGATAATATATCTTTGCCCCAAGTTTGAATGCAATTTGATAATGTTTTAACACATTTAACTCAAGTATATGCAGGATTTTGTACACTACTTGAGTTAAATGCACTAAAACATTAGCAAATTGTATTCAAATTTGAGGCAAAGGTATATTATCAGTTTGGAGTAATGATACTTGAGACTGGATAAATATTTATTCGCTAAATGTATTTATATGACGAAAAGTGATTATGGTAAACCGATTATTTCTGAGGTAGACTTAAATACAAGCCATTTCAATACAATTTTCAATCGAGTACAATGTTATGAATTTTTATAAAGGTGGAATTAGGAGAAGTATCGGAGATTATAAATCCAGATAGCATTGCCCCTAGCGAAAGAACAAGTAAAAGAGAAGATGTAGAAAAAGAAAAATTTTCCGATGACCATTATTTGGCAGACCTCATGGCGAATGACGAAGTAGAAAGCTATCTGGAATTTGAGCTTAAGATAAAGACTTTACAGAAATTAACAGATACAAACAAAGATCAGTTGAAAAACTTAGGAAATCGGGATTTCTTGCTTAGGAAAGTTGAACACAAAAGACTCTACTTGGGATTGATCGATATTCTATTTGCATATTGTTACGACTGGAGAGTTACTCTGGGATCTCAGTGTGTTGAGACACCATGGAATATTTCACGCATTTCTGCCACGCTGTCATGGTTTGAGGTAATTTAGCTTCAAAGAATCCTATTTTCCGTTTGTCCAATATTTTAAAATTTATAATTCTTGATTAAGGTATTTGAAACTATCAAAGAAGTCGTCCGTTCATGCATGCGAAGATCGCTTTCGTACCCCTTATGTCGTAACTGGGATTTAACGATGAAAGTTTTTCAAGACACAATACAAATTCTAAGACTTGGTTAGATATTATACTTACCTTTATTCAAACCACTAATTTCTATCGGGAATCTATTATGAAATCAAGTGTTCTTTAATTATTGATGTTGGTTAAGAATGTTCAAATGTACTTATCTTGTTATTGCTATTTGAATTTATTACAGGAAAGACTGGTATCTTAATATGTCTTCTAGATGTTCTACATGTCTTCAACAACAAAGATCCATATTACATACTTAACCAATTGTACATAGAAGAATACTGTATTTGGGTTCAGAAAATGTCAGACTGTAGCGTAAACTCCATGATTTCTGCTTTTGAAAAGGTTCGATATTAAATATTTGACATTTTTAATAAATAAGCACCACATGCACATTTGTAGTATCGTGTATATTGTAATCTTAGACTGTTCTGGAGCTAACTAAAGAAGAAATAGGATTTGATTTGTGTGAGCTGGAGATTGCTGCAAAAGTCACCGAAGAAGACGAAATGTATGAAGAAATGAGTGTTGATATTGCAAATGTTCGCCTTTGATAGTATTTCCAAAGATGTGTTTATGTAGTGTTCCTAGGTATGTTGTTTTTATATTGTATAACATTAACAAAATTTTTCTTATTGTTAAGTAATGTTTACTCTTTTCGTAAAAATTATAAATAATAATTATATGTAATACCCAAAAAATACGCATAATATTATATTTTTGCGCATCAATTTATTGAATAAGTATCCCTAACTAAATTAAAGAATTAATATTTACATTTACAGTTTTTTAGATTCCCAAAGATAAATAAACATTTTGTATATCAGATCATTAAAACGAATAAAACAAATTAAAAGTAAAATGAACACAGATGCCATACTGACAATAGACATCAAATAAAGGGAAAATCAAATATACCTCGAAAAAGGTCTTCTTAAACAAAAAATAATAGTTTTACCTTATATAAATCATTTTGTTCATAAATATTCATGCAGTCTCAAGTTTCATTACTGCGAACTTCCGAAATGATAATGTACCTTTTTCTCAATTTTTAATGTAATTTGCTAATGGTAATGTCTTATTACATTTAGGTCAAGTATAGTACTGAAACATTAGCCACTACATTAAAACTTGAGGCAAATTATGAGTTCGGAGTAATGAGACTTGATATTGGACAAATATGTATTAACAAAATGCTTTAAATAATATTTAGTATGAGGTAAAACTTGAGGTGCACTTAAATACAAGTCATAGTTAAACAGTTTCTTCTGTTCGAATTTATTCTCCGGCCAGGCCAGACCACCATTGTAGTTGCTTATTTGTAGATAGCCTACAGAGCGCGCATCAATTGTTTTGTTGTGATTTACGCCCCGCGAAGTCTTTTACGTACGAACATTGTTGTTTATGTCGACCTTTAAATTAAATTTACAGTATTAATTGCAGTTGTCTGTTTATGTAGCTACTTAAGTCTGTGAAAACAAGCGTTAACCTACACAGGTAAAGCGGTATAATATATTTTTGATTTTTAGCAGTTATCTAATATTAGAATTTAAGATAAATTAAAAAAAATGATTACTTACATCCAACATTTGTATTTTGATTTAGGTTACATCAGAGATAATTTTCTGAACTGTGAAAAGTCATAAAGTCAATTAGCAAATGAATAGTGGAAAAAAGTAAGAAATCTGTTTTTATAAGTTATCCTCTTATTTCCATTAAGTAGTTTTATAAATAGAGAAAAATGACATTTTTTATTTCTGATTAACTGACCTCACTTACATTTAAGTTTTGCCATAATGACACAGTAATAAGTAAATCACATATATTAAATTGAAATCAAAATATATAAATTACGTATAGTAATGTTTATGTTTAAAGTAAAATGCCTTAATTCTCTTCTTTGCAGGACCGGGGATATACTTTGCTTTTTATAGCCTTTATGTTTTTATTCAACTCTGAAGACTGTGTGAAAAAAATTTACGTAAGCTCAGGAATTCTGTCATAAGATCAGATTATAGTAATTAATATCATCATCATCCGACCGATAAAACTGCAAATCTTGCTGTAATATTTTAAGGTAATAATAATGCAATTATGTTGAGGTATTGCTAATTAAGAAATATAATCATAAATCTGTTTAAAACAAATACCGAAATTATTTTGCACCATAATACTAATAGGTAATATTATAATATTGTTTTCCATTCAGTTCACCAGTTTTGGTTGGAGGTTTGTGCGGAGAGCCCTGCAATTCTGTGTTGCGAATTTTAAGAGTTTTTAGGCTCTTCGAAAACCTTTGATGTGCAAAGTGATTCTAGAACTTTTGTAACTTTTCTTACTTGGTTTACTTTGAGTGACAATAAACCTTGACCAACAGACAATAACCAGAGAATTCTTGTGACAATATCAGGTATGGAAATTCGATCGATGAATCATTATTCATTTATTGTACAAGTATTAGTCAAGGTCAAGGTGATTGCTAAAAATTCATGTGTTCCTCACTATATGGAGAACATAATGCCTAATGACATTAAAAGTACCATTTTAAATATCAAAATTTTAATTTTAAATAACAAAATATTAAAATTAATTTTATCATTTACTTTGTCTTGTCAATTAATCATTTGCTTTTCAACTTTCAATGTAATAAATTTGAAAAATCGGACTTCAGTCATGCAAGGCTTAATTTTAATATGATACCTAGATACTTTTTAAATTGTTTATTCAAAATGAAGGCCTTTCTTTTTTCAGGCGCAGTAGTAAAAGTGATTACCTGTTAGACACCCACGCTCGACTTCTGTGAAAGTAAAAATGTCTCTCATGAGTCCTGTTAAGCAAAATCCGTGGGTAATGAAAGACTTACCTTCAGATCCAAGTGATGGCGATTCTGGAGACGAAAGTGACGAAGATCCTCTTAAAATTGACCAAACTTCATTACTTGAATCGTGTACGTACAATTTATGTCTTTTGCTTCAAATCTTTCCTATGGGTTCTACGTAAGCAACGTATTAAATTAAAAATATAGTTTCCCAAGAGTTTTACTTTTGAGTAATTCCTAATCTTTTGTTCATAAAATGTTTAGTCAGAATGAAAGTAATGATTAGATTTAAATTTAACACCTACATGGTACCTATTTTAACAGTTTGTAACCAAAAATTTTCTCCTTTGTGTCAATCTGACATTATGTTGCGTTATGCGTCTTACCTTGTGGTAGAATATTTGTTTTCAGACTCTCAATTATGGACTTTTTGGTAATGGAAAGGAGTCTTAATATCAAAGTCAATATCAAAATTAATGGTCTACTTTCCTATTTAGATGAATAATTGAATACGTTAAAAAATTCTTGTAGTTTCATACGGGAAATTCAATTCAAACTATTTAAATGGTATTATTACTATTATTACTATTATTATTACTTAGATGTTGAAAATGTATTTTGTGTATTTCAGCTATGACTGTTAGCAGCTGTGTTATCAAACCGGATAAGCCTGAGTTTAGTAGATTACCAAATATCCAGCTGAATAACATCGAAAAGACTCATCCATTCTCGTGTACTGTTTGTGAGAAGAGATTTCGTAAGAAAATTATATTAAAATGCCATGAAAAAATTCATACTGGACAGAATACGGTTACAAACAGCAGTGTCACCCGAGAAAAAATCCTAGCGAAAAGTCTTACACTCTCCAATAAACATCCTAACATCAGTGTTAAAGTTAATTCAGAAGAAAAGCCGTTTTCGTGCAGCACTTGTGGAAAAAAGTTTAAGATGAGTGCTAATTTGAGTAGTCATGAAAGAATTCACACCGGAGAAAGACCGTTTAGCTGCAAAGTTTGCAACAAAAAGTTTGGACATTACCAAACGTTAATCAATCATTCGAAAATGCACACCGGAGAGAAGAAATACGAGTGTGAAGTTTGTGGGAAGAAGTTTTCACGTTCTGCTAACTTAAAAATGCACGCGTCAACTCATTCAGAAGTGAAAACACATTGGTGCACTGTTTGTGATAAAGGATTTGGACACTACGTTACATTTCGCAAACACGTACGAAGTCATAGTGAAGAAACTGGTGAGCCGAAAACAGAAAAATCCCTTGAATGTTCAATTTGTGATAAAAAGTTTACACATGGTGGAAATTTAAAAATGCATATGAAGATTCACGAGGCAGGGGAGCAATCTTTGAAATGTGAATTTTGCGGAAAAGTCTTTTCACATGCTTCTAATTTAAAAGTGCACGTAAAAATACACAATGGAGAGAAACCTTACGAATGTGAGATTTGTGGGAAAACTTTTAGATTGTCTGCAAATTTAAAAATCCACTTTAAAATTCATACTGGTGAAAAAGCATACGAATGTAATATTTGTGGGAAGAGTTTTGTGCAGTCTAGTAATTTACATTCACACATCAAGACTCACAGTAAAGAAAAATCGTATGAATGTGAAATTTGTAATAAAAAGTTTTCTACCTCAAGTAGTTTAAAAACTCATGCGATGCTTCATGTCGAAGAAAAGGACTACGAGTGTGAAATTTGTAAGAAAACGTTTACAAGACTTCAATATTTGAAAATACACCAAAAGACGCACAGTGGAGAAAGGTCTTTTGAATGTGAAACATGTGGAAAGTGTTTTGCACAACCTCAGCATTTAAAAACTCATATGGTTACCCATTCTGGAGAAAGGCCTTTCGAGTGCGACATTTGTGGGAAATGTTTTTCACAGTCTTCAAATTTAAGAACTCATGTTAAAACCCACACCGAGGAAAAGGTATTTGAATGTGACAAATGTGGAAAAGAATTTGCAAACCCAGCAAGTTTCAAAATACACCAACAAACCCACTCTGAGGAGAAACCGTTCGAATGTGACATTTGCCATAAAACATTCACAAGTCTCCAATATTTGAAAACACATAAAGTTTCGCATACCGGAGAGAAGAAATTCGAGTGTCAAGTTTGTAAGAAGAAGTTTGGAACCAAGTCAAATCTAAACGTTCATCAAAAGACTCACAAAGGGAAAAAGAAAGCGAAACAGAAACCGACGGAGTGTGACATTTGTGGACAGAACTTCTCAAACTACTCCACATACAGCAGACATGTCAAAATCCACACTGAAGTAAAGCCATACGAGTGTGAAGTTTGCGACAAAACCTTTGCTAATTCAACCACTTTGAAGGAACACGAAAAGTCTCATGAGGAGCTAACCGATGACTACATATAAACTAAAATATGTTAAATTAATTTTGTAAAATATCATAATATATTTAATTTTTAAATCTTTCAACAAATTTTTTTTAAATATGTGACATTTTGTATTCAACAATTTGCAACAGGTGTTTCTACTTACAAAAAGTATTAATTTTGATTATGAATCGTATCCATTTACATTCGATGTAATGATTATAATTTATACTAACGTGTATTGTAATTAATAGGTAGTTTAGTGTAGATTATAAAGGATATAAAAATGAAATATAATATATGTATATGTATACCTATAGAAAAGAATAAACATTGTTATGCTATAATTACAAGAAATTATGTATTTTTTCAAATTAGGAAATCACTTTAATTATTGATCAAATTCCAAGTTCAAATCATGAACTGCTTATACAGGTTAGGTGGATCTGCCTAAATAATTAATTTTTTTAGTGTATATTAATTACTGATCCGTAGGTACAGACTATTTAAAAATGATACTAACTTAATAGTTTGAACAATAGTCAGAAACTCTTAGAGTTTATATGTAATCTATGAAGTGTATAATCTGTGTAAAGGAATTTGTTGTATAAGATATTATACTCCATTCACGAATTAATACCCAATTACAATTTTCTTAGCATTTTAAAAATTTTATTCACAAGAAATATATTAAATAATTACAGTACTTTATCTAATGCGGTGACTACACTAAAGCTTTTTATAATACATTTTCGGTGCGACGATTATAATAAGGTATTTGAATGCGGAAGTTCAAAAAAATCAACAAGTATACATGACATCTGTCCTTATTGTATATTTTCTTCCTGCTTTAAGGATACTGCCCTCATGCAGCATATTATGTTGGAAAACCAAAATCATTCCAGGTTGTGGGACTACGGGGAGTGTCTTCCTTTCGTGTTTTTCTTCGAAAAATGTGGTTTCGCCTCCTTGAAATCCTCCATTTAAGTACATTTGCAAAGTAATTAAGCTTTCAGCAGAAGCGTCAGGTCGTGTATAACATCCATCTTGGTGCATTTTGAATTGATTTCCGGGATCATATCTTAAAAACCGAAGTCGCTCATTAATATCCACAAGTTCTTTTCCATTAAACTTTTGAGGAATGAATTCAGAGATCCTTTCAAGTAAGATGCTGACAAACTCCTTATCGTCGATAATACATCTCAGACTATTTCGATATTGGGGTGCGTGAATTTCCCTGCCTCCACCCACATTCAGCAATGCAGCTTTGTATCCTTTGGCTTCAGAAACCTTAATTAACTCTTCACACTCCTCGGCAGTGAAAACATTTTCCAAAAGAAAAGCCAATTTGTCTTCTTGTCCGATTTTTTTTAATTGTAATTTTACTTGGCAGATTTTTCTCTTATCGAAATTAGGATTCAAAACGCTTGTAGCACTTCTATTTGCATACCCCGCAAGATCTTCGCTACTAAATTCACGCATTGTTGCTTTCTTTGGAGCCTTTGAAATCTACAAAATGAGTAAATAATGAAACGTTTATATTGCAAAAATTTAGAAAATAATATTTAATTTTTGTTGTATTTATAATCTTTAAGGAAATAAATATTAATAGAGGCAATGGTAATTATTTACCTTATTTTCAATTCGATTTACGATCTTATCCATAATTTATAATTGATATTGAACCGATCCTTTTGCTGTGGTAATTTGGTTTCCAAAAAGCTTGTACTAAACACTAAATTGTCTTAAAAAAGTTTTTGAATAATATTTGTATATTAAATGTAAACCTATTCCCTCATCTAATGTGTCCACCAGAAGTAAAGCGACGGGGCTCAGAATCTCGTATATATTAATTTAACAAGGACTTCGCCAAACTGTAGTTTTGTCACTCTTTATGTCAAATGGTGAACTGACTCATGTTTTCCCAGAAACTTACTTTGACGTATGCAAAAAACGATTAGATAGGACAGATGGGACATAGCAAAAGCTTGTACGTCCGCCGACGGCAACCCACTATCTATGTAAGCTCACTTGTACTATTGGGAAACCATTCACATTGTCACAATAGGTAAGCAAACGTTTCTTATACATTCGTTGCGTGCTAAACTCTGCTGAAGTAAGAGGAGTGACGTCGTCACGTTATATGAATCACTTCTGTTTGCTTTCCCCCCTTCATAGTTTGTCTTGAAATATTTGTGATCAGAACGGTTTCAAATAGAGTACATGTCTGTCATATGTAGACATTTTAATACCAACTCCGTCGTGAAACCATACACTGGTTGAGGTGATGTTTGCGAGTTTGTGATATTTCTTTTGCTAATTATACCACTTACGCTTACTTTGTAGGCAGGCAAATGAAAAGGTAATGCAAACATAGCATTTGTGGATATATATTATAATTTTACTAGCAGTATTTTGCAAACTGATATATGATCATTTTTATTTTCATTGTTTAAATGCATTTAGAATTCAATGATTAGTAAGAGTGCAAAAGTAGTATTAATTTTGATATTTGATGGTATTACCTATGCAGGTTTAATCGCGTTGAAGGAAATGGCGTTTAATTTTATACTGGAATCTCTGTTAAATGAGAACGGATTTATTCAGACTTTAAAATGTGCGTTTACATTTTGCGTAACTTATAGCTATAAAGAGATAATGGACAGAGTAATAGTATTTGGACAGTAGTAAGAGTCGTAGAGTATTGTAAAACATGTCTTTTTATACCAATTCTAATTTAAAAAGTTTAATAATTGACTAAGGCATTAGGCAGTATGATACTAAATAAGTTAACACGGAAATGTAGTTTCTGTTTTTGGTTAGCATTGGACATGACTCGGGAATCACAATGCCATTATTATTATGTACTAAAATATTAGAGATTTAAGAGATTGGAATTCGGGGTATTGAAGCTCGGGTTGATTAATATTAATGGATTGCATTTTCAAGTGTTCGAATATGTTTGGTAAATTCACGTAAAGGAAGGAATGGAAATCAGAAGAAAACTAGCACATCAACATAAATGTAAACCATGTCTATATTTACTACTTACAATCATTTATATGATATCACATATATTATGTGGTGGTTCATTTATTAGACTCTTCCTGCTTAAATATAGTACAATATAACTTGTGCTTAAATATTTGTAATTGAAAAAAAGAATTTTTGAATAACAAATGACAGAACTATATAACAGAGAAAAAGTTTTACATTTTACTTTTTTTCCTAAAAAATATTTGTTTTAAATTCTATTTTGTTTAGCATTTGAGAATTGATTCTTTCATTTTTACTGGATAAAATTACTTTATTTTACTTTATTTTGGTCAAAAGTAAAACGTATTTATTTGAATAAGAATTGGTAAAAAATGCCGAATCGAGAAAAAAGTTTAAGAGTGACGCTTTCCTGACGACAGCCTGACAACTGGACGGTCATTTTCGGTGTAAAAAATGGGTTTGTAAAAAATGCTAAGGCTTTGTGAGGACTCTACCTAAAAATATTAAAAAAATATTAGGAGGACCGCAAATATCTGTGCTACAATAATCTAGAGAGATATTGCCAATTTTGGCCCTTCTTGTAGGAAATATAAAATTATTTCTGAAAAATTATCGTAAAATTGCATATTCTTTCAGAAATAATTTTATATTTCCCACAAGAAGGGCCAAAATTGGCAATATCTCTCTAGATTATTGTAGCACAGATATTTGCGGTCCTCCTAATATTTTTTTAATATTTTTAGGTAAAGTCCTCACAAAGCCTTAGCATTTTTTACAAACCCATTTTATACACCGAAAATGACCGTCCAGTTGTCAGGCTGTCGTCAGGAAAGCGTCACCCTTAATACAAGTTTACACAAGTAACATGTTAGGCCTTAGGCCAATGCCAAAAGTTCAACAAAAACCGTTTCTAAGGAAAAACACTTAGGCACACCTATATGAATCAGAGTACATTTATAATTACAAATTGTTAATTAAATATTTTTCGTATGATTGGGTACAAGTATACATAACGTCTGTTCGTATTGTATATTTTCTTCCACCTTTGAGAAGACTGCCTTCGTGCAACATTTTATGCTCGAAGACTAAAATCATTCCAGGTTTTGGGACCACCGGGAGCGAATTACTTTCCTGTCAAGAAGTTTCGAAAAATGATTCGAAAAATGTAGTTTCGCCTCCTTGAAATCCTCCATTTAAGTACATTTGTAAAGTAATTAAACTTTCAGCAGAAGAGTCAGGTCGCGTAAAAGATCCATCCATGTGCTTTTTGAATTGATCTCCAGGATCATATCTTAAAAACCGAAGTCGCTCATTAATATCCACAAGTTCCTCTCCATTAAAGGTCTGTGGGATAAATTCAGAGATCCTTTCCAGTAAAATTATGGCAAATTCCTTTTCGTCAATAATACATCTCAGACTATCACGAAATCCTGGTGCATGAATTTCCTTGCCTCCACCCACATTCAGCAACGCAGTTTCGTATCCTTTGGCTTCAGAAACCTTAATCAATTCTTCACACTCCTTATCAGTGAAAACATTTTCCAAAAGGAAAGCCAATTTATTTTCCTGTCCGATTCTATTCAAATCCAATTTTACTTGGCAGATTTTACTCTTGTCGAAATTAGGATCCAAAACACTTGTAGCGCTTTTATTTGCATACTCAGCAAGATCTTCACTATGGTCATTAACTGCTGTGGAACTTATTGTTTCTGTTTTTGGTGACTTAGTAATCTGCATCTGCAGTGGGGATATTTTTTTGCATATTTTAACTTCAGATTTGAAATCAATAAATTATTATGATTGTTAGTTTAAAAATGCAAGGTACGAATTTTACCGTCTTCTTAAATCGATTTAATATATCCATAGTTTGTAATCACTTTTTAACGTGCTCGTTTACCAGCAGTTTAAAATGTATTCCAGTTTTCTAGGCGTCTTCTTCAACTTCTTCGTAACTCCTGTCTACTCCAAATTCGTAACTTTTGTTGGCTTTGGCATTGTGATGTTGATTTATATGTCCAATTTTGTGGTTATGTAAATAAATGTAATAACAATTAGGTGGATAATGTTGATAAACAGAAAATACGTCACCAGGAACCACTATGTGGTATATATTTTCGAAGTATTGTATTAGTATGACATCGTCGCACAATGTTTGTTTGTGTAGGTCTACTCTATACTCTATCCAACTATAGCAAACCACAACCACTATTACATTCTTGATAATTACAATACTCCTAAATGGTTATTACAACTTTAGAATATACGAATGCTTGAATACTATTACCTATGCAAAAGGAAATACGCAAACATAAGATTCCTAAGAAAATTTCAGTGATAACGTGAAAAAAGTTTAATAACGTCCCTTGATGCGTACCAAGTAACCACTGATTACGTTTATGCTTTCCAGCGAATACTTACAAAATAACGATAAATAATACAGTTAATTGAAATTTTTGTCCCTTTTGGCCTTTATGTCTGATTATGGCAATGATTTAAAAAATGTCTAAAGTATTATTAAAGAAAAATATCCATATAAAGTTTCCTGATATTTCACACCTGAATTTCGTAAGGTAATGAAAGGCCCTTACTGTATTTGTTGTAGCTGAATATATAGAGAGAAACAAATTTTTTGTTGAAAATTGCAATAAATCTTTTAAATAGGGTATTTAAGTAATACAGAAGTAATAAGTAATTTATATTTCAGTAAAGAGAAAGTTACTGTATACAGAGTAAACAGACAAAAATTGTGCACTTAAGAATGGCTAATATTATATAATACTAAGCACCAAAGTACTAAAATTCATATATGGTCATATATTTGAATGTCGGTAATTGGAAAAATGAAATTGTTAAAGTAATCAAAATAATCGATTAAAAATTATAATACTTAATAATAGATCAAAATCAGTTTGTTTATACTTGACACAGAAATCTTTTGCATTTTGCATTATGAATACTTTGCAGAGATTGATCTATGCAATTGTCATCAGATACTGTTACATATTTTAAAGTACATTAACTTTGCAAAGGGTTTGCTAATCAAAATACTACTTTCGATTCTAAATCTATTTGCTTAATGTAATACGCAAACACACATACCTAGGTATGCTATACATTAAATTTTGGAAATATGGCACAGGGGTTCTATCTCACAATGTTGATAATTGATACCCAGGGCGTTAGTAATTAATTAGCAAATTAATTAATTAGCTAATTAATTCGCATTAGATGCTAATTACTAATTACTAATTAATTAGTTGTCCGCACAAAGAAGTAATTACTAATTAACTAATTAATTAGTTTTGGCGCGCAGAAGTAATTAACTAATTACTAATTAATTAGTTGCCCTTGAATGACTTTAATTAGTAATTAGAGGGGTTGCATAAATTTATTTTTATTTACCAAACCGTAGTGTCAAATATGATCGCAAAATAGCCATAAAACGCTAAAAATTCATATATTGTGGGCTCCATAATAGGCTCTATAGGTTTAGCCTCCCAGTTCCATCAACATTAGGCGAAATAATAACTGGGAGAGCGATTTTAAATAGCGCTTTTGCCAATGGTCCACTGGACCAGTTTAGGAATTTGTTCACATGACGGCGCTGTTTTGAAGATTGAATGCATGGCCTGGTAAATGTGCATTACAATGCCTGAGCAAAGTACCCCGTCAATATTCAAGCTCACTTTTAAAATGATAAGTGCTGTGATCATTTGAAAAAAACGCAGAAAACTGATTTTAGAAGAGCTGGTTACTAGTCAATGCATTCAAACTATACTAAACGAAATTTTTTAACTAAATTCCATTAATTAAATAATTAACTAATTAATTAGCTAATTACTAATTAATTAGTTTACCAATTGTTAGCTAATTACTAATTACTAATTAATTAGCAGAATTTTTTGATAACTAATTAATAACTAAACTAATTAATTAGTTGTGTGCAAAACCTACTAATTACTAATTACTAATTAATTAGAGGACCCGCTAATTAAAACGCCCTGTTGATACCTCTCCATTCTTAGAATTGTAGAGTGTTTAAAACTGAATTAGGATGATTGCGTATGTAACAAACAGGCTGACCATCTGAAAAGAACAATTAATTTTGAATTTTAAAACACTAATTACAAGTTGTTATTTCCTATATTTATAAATCAACGTGCAACATTCATTTTTTCTTATGTTTCTAAACTTACGGCACCAACAAACTCAAATGTGACAAAGAAAAAGCCTCCACCATCCAAACCAAGGTGTTCAGTAGACGCCTCTATTGACATATACACTATTTCTGAACGTAAATGTTTGTCATCAACTTCACGACCCAAATGGAACAACCACGACTTATAACCATCCATCTACATAAATGAAAAATGTATTAAAATACATAAAAATTAAGATTTATAAGCTCATAATTAATAGTATTGGATTTCAAAGCAGTGGATATAATCACCTTGGTGTGACCTGCGGCTGCAATAAACAGAATAACAAAGTAGTACGAAAATAAAATTGCAGTCTCCAATCTGACAGCAATATCTTCGGTTTCAAAAAAACCGATACTTTTGATTGCAAAATACGGTATTGCTTCCAAGACGAAAAGGATCAACACAGGACCACTCATTGTATTCATCGTTGAAATCAAATCGGCTGTTTTGTGAAAGTAGAAAGATGCCTTAACAAAGAATATTTTTAACAGTTAAAGAAATCGAATACACAGATTCTTTTAGAAAATACGGTATAACATATTTTGAAGAGATTACCTTTTCAAGTGTTGCAGGATAAGAACTACTTTCCTTTTTGACTTTTTTAAGGTAATTGATAAACTCGTTAGAAATTATTTTAACCATTATCGACGAACAGAGGCAGAATAAGAAAAAGAAGGATATAACAAGCCTCCAGTAGACATCCAAAATTACACAAACTATCGCCATTGCAGTAAGAAATGGAGTCATTTCTTCGTCTGTGACAATTGTGATATTATTTTGAAAATAGAAAGAATATCTATTGAGGATTATTTGTTTTCTTAGTTCAATCCACTGTGTAGACTTTCCCAGGATGACTCCTTTGTATATAAGCCAAAAAGCTAAAAATATCGATAATAAACAAAGAACAAAGGCAATTGCTGTGTGCTGTAATAAAAAACATCAGAATTAGATTCTCACTAATTAAAAATTATAGATATCGTCCGAAATATGACATAACTTACTCTTTTACTTCTGATTGTGCTTTTGTGGTCATTTTGGCAAATTTTTAGTATGCTCGACACGCTATCCATTTTAAACCAAAAAATATAAAAAGTAACTACGCAAACTCCGATGCTTGCTGCAATTAAGGAAAACTCGAAGAGAAATCCGGGCTTTTCTTTAATTTTAATCAAACTCATCAGCCGCAAACTCGAAGCACCAAAAATTGTCACAATTGTAATTGCCACAGCAAAACATACCTGAAAAAGTACAAATTTTATTAATTATATGCTTTTGTAACTACATATGACAAAAGACATTGTGAAATTCAGTAATGTGATTCCAGTATACATAGCAAGTTAGAAGTATATCGTTTCATTTCTTTCAATTTCTTTCGTTTTGGTACTAAATTTCGTGAAATTCCAAAAATACAAAAAATTGAAAAACAAAGTAAACGAAAATGTCTGCTAGCATAGAAATTCATAAGTATTCTTGACTTGATGACTTATAAATTATTTTTGCACCCCACGTGCCTAGTAGATTTGAATGGCATAACAGAGAATTCACAGTTAATAAAAACTTTAAGTACATTTAGAAAACTTTAGTTCACTTTTACCCGTTGTATTTTATTGACGTGCAAATAGTATTGACCATCCTTTTCAATGCACCTGAAAGGAACCAACAGGAGACAGTATCCGACGTTAAAAAGTACCCTGAAATAGTGAAAACTCACAGATTTGAATGGTAAAGAGAATGTTTGCTCCATAGATTTTCCATTTGGCAACTCAGATAAATGGAGAATTTGTTCACCATTCATTTTACTGAAATTGAGCAATTGAATTGATGAAGGTTTAGGAGAATGATCCATAGAGCACAAATGAACTTCAACTGCAAAACTACGTTACTTGCGTCGAACTTGTTTCAGTAATTTGTCTGTACGATTGTCAGTCATTGTTTTCGTGGCTAGTTTTTATGGCTGAAATTTACATTACATTTTTTGTGTAAGTAGTGTCTGTAATGTATGCGAAAGATGTTCATCTCTTATTCAGTATAAGTGTAGGTATAATTTTATGAGCGAATGCATCATCCATTCTCCTCATACACTTATTATATACGAGGCGTTCACCCAAAATGAGCGTTCACTCAAAATAAGCGTTCACTAAAATGTGGCCTACAAAGCAAATTTTTAAAATTTGCAGAAGCAAATCTAGCCAAGTTCAAAAAGCCGAAAAGTCATTTAAAATTGAAAATCATTACGGAATTGAGGCTGTTTCACTTTAATTCAAAGCATGTCGTTATGTATTAGCCATACCTTAACGTAAGAATGCACGGAATGTACTCTTCTGGAGATTAATGCGAGATAATAAGACCTGCACACAAACCTCCCCTACTTTCAAACATTCAAATCCAGTGTACATACACGTTGATGTACAACACGAACCAGAACTCGATTCAATAAGTTATTATGGCCAAAAACACCAACCTTCCTCATTATTTACATTTAAACCTAACTAAATCCTCAGTATTAGCAACCGGTTAAGATATTACTCGAATGTTCATATTTCATTATACAAATTTTTATGATTTCTTATCTAACAATTAGATCGTCTTATTACAGGCAGTGCTTGTCTGAAACCTTTTCCCATGGGTAAAAACTTTCCTCCGAAAGGAACATTCTACCCCATAATACCTCTCAAAACACCGTCTACAGCTCTTAAAACATGCAGAGGAATCATAGTTTCTTCATCTGAAAGAATACACTTTGTATCAACAATTAATATTGCAAAATCTGGTTAAATATAGCAATAGCAATCTTTAGAGCTTATGGTACCGTTAACGTGTCGTAATAACAGTATTAGGTAAGACTTGTGCAGACTACGACATATAGTAGTTGCCGGCGCAGACTACGACTTATACGTATTTTATTTAAATGTGGATCTCCTGATTGACTGAATAAAAATTCGTGATCATAGAAACAAATTAAGAAATCACTTGGCTCACATTTAAATAAGTTACGTCATTTTATTCATTTTGCATCAAATGAGAGAATGCTTCCATAACATCGAGTGCCAGGCAAAAGGCACAAATTGCTGATGAGCTCTATAACCAACTCCGATACCATGTAATTTTCTGACCTGTTAACTTGAGAACTTTAATGTGAGTAATTATAATTAAATTGACCTATTAAGGTGACAAATCACTGCGGAGGACTACAGTGCAATTCCCGGCCCACACAGTGTACTATTTCAAAAGTTAATAGGAGCCTCATTAAATAAGTTAATTCAAATGTGAAAATGTAGAAAGAATCTCCATTGCATTGGCAAAATCCTCTCCTGTTGAATTTTTAATTTATCGGCCATGCTTTGCGTAAAAAGTAAGTAAACCAAAGACAACAGTATGAATCGAACCAAACCACCGAACTTCAGTTCGACTCCTAATGTTGTCTTTTTAAAGTACTTTTTGTTCAAATCACAGTCGATAAATTAACAATTCAACAGGAAAGGATTTTACCAATGAAATGGAGATTCTTCTACATTATTACACATGCCGGTCAGCCCCAAGGAGCGTTCACTCAAATCCAGCCCGCAAAGCAAACCCAAGATTTGCAGAAACGAATCTAGCAATTTTCAATTCCAATTCTTATCAATGTGGTTGGACTTCGTTGAACGTAGAATTTTCAAACATCAGCGCCATTTCTGCTCTAAGCCAATGAGTATATGAACGAATGTACGATAATAACTCATTTGGCACACAGGAGACAATATTGGACACACAGAAGATAATTAACATAGGACATTCACTTAGTTATAAGAGGAATTATGGCATGAATTCCGTTTTTAATATTTCTTTAATATAATATAATCTTTAATATAATATTTTTAATATTTTAATATTTAATATAATTAATATTAAAAACGCATGGCAAATTAATAAATAGCAAATTTCGATAGTTATAACCTACTGCGATACCAAACTTTCAAGCAAATGTTTTCAAAAAACTTTGAATTTATTTGAATTTATTGAAAAAAATTTAAATTTATTTGAATTTATTGAAAAAAATTTAAATTTACTTGAATTTATTGAAAAAAATTTAAATTTATTTGAATTTTTTTAAAAAAAGTTTGAATTTATTTTATATTATTGAAAAAGTTTGAATTAATTTGAATTTATTGAAAAAAGTTTGAATTTATTTGAATTTATTGAAAAAAGTTTGAATTTATTTGAATTTATTGAAAAAAATTTGAATTTATTTGAATTTATTGAAAAACGTCTGAATTTATTTGAATTTATTGAAAAAAGTCTGAATTTATTTGAATTTATTGAAAAAAGTCTGAATTTATTTGAATTTATTGAAAAAAGTCTGAATTTATTTGAATTTATTGAAAGAAGTCTGAATTCATTTGAATTTATTGAAAGAAGTCTGAATTTATTTGAATTTATTGAAAAAAGTCTGAATTTATTTGAATTTATTGAAAAAAGTCTGAGTTTATTTGAATTTATTGAAAAAAGTCTGAATTCATTTGAATTTATTGAAAGAAGTCTGAATTTATTGAAACAGTTTGAATTTATTGAAAGAAGTCTGAATTTATTGAAACAGTTTGAATTTATTGAAAGAAGTCTGAATTTATTGAAACAGTTTGAATTTATTGAAAGAAGTCTGAATTTATTGAAACAGTTTGAATTTATTGAAAGAAGTCTGAATTTATTGAAACAGTTTGAATTTATTGAAAGAAGTCTGAATTTATTGAAACAGTTTGAATTTATTGAAAGAAGTCTGAATTTATTGAAACAGTTTGAATTTATTTGAATTTATTAAAAAAAGGTTTGAATTTATTTGAGTTTACTTAAAAGAATTTGAATTTATTTGAATTTATTTAAAAAAGTTTGAGTTTATCTGAAATTTATATTTATTAAAGAGCGATATATACTGGTCGCCAGTGCGGACTACGACATGTAGTGGTCATGAATACAAACTGCGACATATAGTGGTCACCAGTGCAGACTGCGACATATTGTTGTCGCCAGTGCAGTGCAGACTACGACATATAGTGTGTATTCTGCTTGCTGTAGATGTAATAGGTAGGTGTATGCGATGATGACTCATCGGCTACACACACAGAATCCAAAATTGAGCCTACAGAAGACAAATAATCATCGCTTCTTAGCTTAGAAAGGAGAATGTACATGTCAGTAGTGAATTTATTTAATTTATTGCCTTTCCTCCTACCAAATGATTCTGCAAACTTAAATGTTAAATTTTCATAAGTTGTATAATGAATAAGTATAAGGAAGGTTTTCTTGCGATTATATAAATATATATGAACGCATTTATACTTTATATGGTAATATATAGGATTTACAAATTTACATAGTAATGTCACCTAAATCGGCATACATGGAATCTCTTAAAGATGTTACATGAGCTTAAGATTATAGTTATGAAGATGTTTCTAATAGCCAAATTGTTAACTCATGCAACCACAAAAATTACTAGTTAATGTACCACATCAGCACAAATATTTGCATAAGTGGCTAAATGTTGGGTTATTCTTATGTGCAATAAAGATGCATAGCAAAATATCATTTATGAAGGTAGGTAGCTGCGTTATTACCCCAAAGTGGGTACATTTTTTCAAAAATTGTTTATTTGTCTATGTCGTACTTCCGATTTAAATTAAATCATTTAATGATGGTTTTCGTTTTCTCAGTATTAGACTTTTGCGTCTCAATTCTTAATACAAGGCGTCGTGAGTACGTAATGTCAGAAATCTGTAATATTTATTGTTGTGGCAAGCACGATTGCAGTTAAAAGCAAAATTCTGATGCTCACACCAATAATGTTATGATTGATCATTAATGTACTTCAGTTTTAAAAATAGACTAACCGATTACAATCCAAAAATAAATAAAAATGTTCTACAGAGAGTAAATTCACTGCCGCGCCATTGTCATTACTCGTAGATTGATTACCAGATTGCGACTAAGACAGCCTATTTTAATAGAATTTTACCAATATTAACAATAGAATGTTAATTAAGTTATTTAAATCAAAAATCCAACAAAGATAAAATATGTTTGACTATAACTTGCTGCCGAAATAGTTTATGTATAATAACAATATATAAAAAATTTTTATATATTGTTATTGCAGACTATTGTTATTTTAATGTTGACCATTTATCGCGAAATCAGACAATTTTTAACTAGATCATAAAGTACTTTGGTTTTCATTATAGTTTGGTTTTCTGTGATAAGGTATGCTTTAAGCATTATGGCAATTTAATAATTTTAGTCTTACTCATCTTATTCAGTAGTGCAACTACTGTATGCGATTGGACTGTCTGTCTGTGAGTTAGTCAGTTAGTTAGTTAGTCAGTTAGTTAGTTAGTTAGTCAGTTAGTTAGTTAGTTAGTTAGTCAGTTAGTGAGATAGCGCTGTAACTCAAGAACGGTTAAACTTTTTTACAATCTGTTTCCACATTATGAAAATATAGGTTCTCCTTATGAACAAGTTCGTAAATGAACAAAATTGGGCAACGCCTTCCCCTTAAAGGGGGAGGTTTAACTGTTAGTGTTATACGTATGTTGTGTATTGGGTGTTGTGTGTATGTTGTGGTGTGTGTCGTAGTCTGCAGTGACGACCACTATATGTCGTAGTCTGCTCTGGTGACCAGTACGTATTGCTTTAGAATACATTAAAGTAAATTGAAACGTTTTTGAATCGTTTGAAATAATTTCAAACTTTTTTGAATATTTTGAAATAATTTCAAACTTTTTTGAATATTTTGAAAGAATTTCAAATTCTTTTGAATATTTTGAAATAATTTCAAACTTTTTTGAATATTTTGAAAGAATTTCAAATTCTTTTGAATACTTTGAAATAATTTCAAACTTTTTTGAATATTTTGAAATAAATAAAAATATTACGGTTGCACTACTGTGATATATCCGTTTTGTAATGGTTTATTATTATTTTCATTACTTAATTATAATAAACATTGATTGCTTACATAGATATGCAGTGTATGTGGTCAAATGTATAAATTCCGAAGTTGTAGAGCGATATAATATAAACAAGTATCCGTTTTCATTGATATAACGTTATACGTTATACTAGTATATCTATATAAACAGGTATAGTTTTTAAGACTCTTGTAAAACATTTATAAAAGCAACTGGTAAGTAGTTAACAATTTGAATTGAAATTTAGGGAATATCACATATCATAACCTAAACAGTGTTCCTACTAATGCTGATTAGGTATTTCCATTAATTAGAATATTACACACAGCAGCATTGCATTCGACCATGATAAGGGCATTTACAGTTTTTAGTTCCTTTCCTTGGAATAGTTAAGTTTTTCAGTCACGTATACTACTAATGAGGTATGCAAATACTTGGGGTAGAATTATGTGATGCTTGTACAGCCTTTTGTGGATTCACGTTTCTACTCACAAGAAATCTCTATTTGATTTCACCTTCTCTAAGCAAAAAACTTAACTTTCTTGGTCTCTTCTTTTGTTTTAAGCATAATCTTGTTAAAGTAATATAGAATTTCGTGCCAATCACAAAAACATAACTAAATACTTTTACTGGGGGTTTTCATAGAAATAAAAATGGCTTTATTCACATAATAATAGTCTCCCTGAATGATTTTGAAAATTCCAACTCCGAGGTCTAATAACATCGTACTTTATTCTTGGTATTACATCATTTTCATTACAGGTACAATACAAGGGTAATGCATATCCATTATAGCAATATTAGCAAACATGGTTATATGGTAATGCTGCAATTTAGTATTAACATGTAGTAGTAATGAGTTCTTTGCTTTATAATCTAGCAAACACGAATACGCTATAAAGACAACATAAGGCCGACTTCTCTGTTTGAAGTGAATGCTTAGTATCAGTGAAGGTAGCTTTGGTAGATATTCTCCTCCAGTATTTGAATATTGAAGAGGATTGTTGTAAGCAGTACATAGTACATATGAAGTTCAAATAATTCAAAGACGATTCAATTCTGCTGTATTTTGTAGCTCAGTACTCATGTGCTTATTTAGTAAAATAAATTAAAATAAATGAATTAAAAATGATAATTTTACTTATATTTGGAAAAGATTTTTATTAGATCAAAATTGTGATGTTAGATGCACTTCCAATATAAAATGTGTGGATAGTTTGTCCGTTCTGTTTTTCAATACAGATATTTGATTGGTGGGAAAATGAGTTAGTATATCTCCACTTTTATCTATAAAGAGGTAAGAAATGGAACTTCGGAAAGGTTTCAAATTATTCTTCCTTGTTTTAGTAAATAATATATATTATATTTGACAGTCCATACAGAGTACAGAGTACAGAAAATTAAAATATATTGTATTTCCTACCAAGCAGGTAAATGGGAAGTTATATAGGTATAGGTATGCGTAAAATTATTTCTTTTTACTCACAATAAATAATTGCAGTTCTTAGTCTTATGCGGTGACTATACTAAAACAATTTCCGAATATCTTGTATTATAATACATGTTCGTATAATAAGGTATTTGAATGAGGTATTTAAAAAATCAGTAAGTATACATAACATCTGTCCTTATTGTATACTTTCTTCCTGCTTTAAGGATACTGCCCTCATGCAGCATATTATGTTGGAAAACCAAAATCATCCCAGGTTTTGGAACTACTGGGAGTGTATTCTTTTCTTCTCTCCCTTCGAAAAATGTAGTTTCGCCTCCTTGAAATCCCCCATTTAAGTATATTTGCAAAGTAATTAAACTTTCAGCAGAGGCGTCAGGTCGCGTATAACGTCCGTCTTGGTGCATTTTGAATTGATTTCCTGGATCATATCTTAAAATCCGAAGTCGCTCATTAATTTCTACCAATTCTTTTCCATTAAACTTTTGTGGAATAAATTCAGAGATCCTCTCAAATAAAATTCTGGCAAATTCCTTATCGTCAATAATACATCTCAGACTATTTCGATATTGTGGTGCGTGAATTTCCCTGCCTGCACCCACATTCAGCATTGCAGTTTTGTATCCTTTGGCTTCAGAAACCTTAATTAACTCTTCACACTCTTTGGCGGTGAAGACGTTTTCCAAAACAAAAGCCAATTTGTCTTCTTGTCCGATCTTTTTTAATCGTAGTTTTACTTTAGAAATTTTTCTCTTATCGAAATTAGGATTCAAAACACTTGTAGGGTTTTTATCTGCATACCCCGCAAGTTCTTCGCTACTAAATTCACTTATGGTTTCTTTCTTTGAAATCTACAAAATGAGTGAATAATGAAAACATTTGTATTACAAGAATTTAA